>JBBPBT010000720.1:1968443-2017441 GCA_037974875.1 Cicer bijugum | reverse complement strand
ATTTTTTTGTAAAATACTTTTGAAGTATTAACAAAATTTTACTTTTTCAATTTTATAATATATTTTTTTAAAACAAAAATCGATAGTACTTAATCACTTATTAATAGCTAACAATAACAAATTTATTACTGTTATTTTTGTCTATATTATTATTATTATTATTTTCTTTTTTACAAAATCTAATAATAGTGTGCATATAAAAAAACTTTAATAAATCAAACGAATACGTTTATTTGGATGAACCATCAACTAGCTATATGAGCATGTAGAAACTATCAAAATGATCGAAAATCAGTGACAATACCAATTTAAACCCATAAAATTTGACTGTTTAATTTAATTTGTTAATAAAAGTTTATATTTTTTTTATTTAAATTATTAACATCATGAGAATGACTTATTTATTTATTTTCTGGTTGGGGTGAGTTGGTGTGAAGGAACAAAAGAAGAAAATGAAAAGAAAAAAAAAGTTTAAAACAACGTACAATGGTACATGTAATGCTATTATATAAAAAAAAATTGATACTAAATCGGATACAAATATAATATGGTATAACATACAAACTTGCGTATTTTTTTTTATAAAATGTCAAAATATTATATTTCTTTTCTATTTTGTATCAAATTTTGATTTCTGATAACATTATTTTTTTTATATATATTAAAATTTAAAAAAGATAAGTTTTAGTATATTCCAACACTCAAGGAATCCTGACGTAGCTATTTACACATCACCCCTCAAAAGATCATCATATTAGCAAGTGAAGTTGAAACCACGACTTTAATATCAAATGACATGAGTTTTACAATAAGAAAGTCACAAGGTTAAATCTTGACCACATAACCATATATGAATTATCAAGATTAAAAGGAAAACTCACGTGTTTTTTTGAAGTAATCATGTGCCACTTAAATAACTTTTAATAATGACCATTCATATATGATTGTATGATCAAAATTTAATCATCTCATTATAAAACTCATATATATATATATATATATATATATATATATAATTGCTCTTTTCTTTTTAATTTTAACAAAACATAAATGATGTTTATTTGTCGAGGATGTTTTTTAAAGGTTGTTTTGTTGTTTTTTACTATAGTGAAAATCCTTTTTTATAATAATTAATTATAAAAAGTAACTTTTATGAAAAACAATTCAAAACATCTTTTCATTTAAAGCAGTTTTTAGACTATTTTATATTTTAATTTTTTTCAAAATATAAAATAAAAGGATGAAAAATCTTAAAAGTGGTTATTTTTATATAAAAAAAGTGGTTATTTTATAAATAAGATGTAACAAACAAGCTTTCAATCGGGCATATCACTATCTGGCGAAGGATGATAGCATAAATGATTCTCCATCCTGCAATTTGATTTGGAACCTATTGGATGTCACTCTTTGTGTGGTCTATTGGACAATCAACTCCTAACTAAGGACAACTTGATAAATGGTCTATTGGACAATCAACTCCTAACTAAGGACAACTTGGTAAATGGTCTATTGGACAATCAACTCCTAACTAAGGACAACTTGACAAAGAGAGGTGTTTTGAATAATCAAAATATTTTGTTCATTGAACAATTTAGTGATATCATTACCTCACTTATTTTATCATATCTTTTGAATTCGATGGGTGTGTAGATTACTTTACATGGTTGTGTTTTTTCTCATGTTCAACAATTTGAAGATCTAAGTATTTTTGTCATGCATTTCGACAATTTGAGTAATCTAGGTAACTTATGGAATTGGTTACACTTACATCTTGATCTTGGCTTAAAGTAAGATCAAAGAATTCAATTTTAGTCAATGATAGAACAATCACTTAGCTTGTTTTAGAATGAGAGTTCAGTTCTTTAAGATTATTCTTGGCTTTGATTGTGGTTGATGTATTTTCTTATTATTCTTGGCACATTTTATGCTTTGAATAATTCTATTTTAATATATATTTTGGCTTCTTAAAAAAAAAATTAACAAGCTCTCGATATGGTCATGGTGATAATTTAAATTAGAATTAGTGATTATTAACATAAGTTATCTGTATGGTATAGGATTGGACATTTGAAAATTTATTTTTAAAATTTAATTTTAATATTTGATATTTATTTCGTATGACGACATCTTTACTTGATATGTTTTATTTTAATACAATTTTTTGTTATATCCAGCATGTTTGTAGCTTTAAATATTTTTGGGGTAAAGGTATCATAATAACCGTGTCTATAGTGAAACCGGAAAGAAGAAGAAAAAAACTTATCAATGAAAGTTTTGTAATTTTGAAGGCCTTTGTCGTCATATAGCCAAAATGGAGAGCAATATCTTACGCTTATGTGATTATTGTTACTTTTTCCACTAATAAGAGAAAACATTGTTTATTCTCTATCATATCTTTAACGACTCACTATCAAAATACTGAAGTTTTCTCTTGTCTGTTATAAGATATTCATGCATAAGAAGTTAATAGTATTTTAGGTATTCATAGTGATTTGATTTTGTGAAGATTAATGTTCCTTTTGTATTTATTTTCTTGTAGTAGCATGCTAATTCAAGGTGACCATACTTTCCAGAATACTAATATGGTTATGGAGTGGCATTTTGTCTCGAGCTCTTCTTTTTTATTAGTTACTAAATTCTTTTGGAGATTAAAGTCAATTCATCCTTATCCTTGGAGTGATGATGATCAATATCCTTAGCCTTCTCTTTGGTCGATTATCTTATGCATGTTTCACCTTTTTGAGAGAGTAAACTTTCATTTTATTTTTCTTTAAGGAATTTGAGTTGTCTTCAACTAAACAACTTTTCTTTAAGAAGTATTTTTTCACGAGCCTTGAAAGATCCAATCAAGTCTTGTAGTTTGAGTGCTTTGAGATCTCTAACTTTTTCCATAGTTGTAAAGCATGTTAGCTTTTGTAATTTGCTTGCACACCAAGAAATCAATAATGCAAAACTTGAATGATAATAAGGCTTGTATATTTCATAGCTTATTAAGTCTATTTATACATGAGTCATTCTTATTAAATTAGCACATATGCTAATTGAAATCTAGCCACCTAACTAACTGATTGGTTAGTTAGTTAGTTATAATACACAATTACTACATTACTTAAATTATAAGTAACCTAATATTTTCCCTTATCTCAAGTATCTAAGTGATAATACAATTAGCATTTGTCTTAGCTCCTCAAATCTGTTTGTTATCAAGGTCATGATATCAACAACTTGCACTTCAGTGTGGTAATATATGAGCTTATGCATGTTTCTTCCAACTTGATCCCTTAAGAAGTTGAACATGGTCTCTACATGTTTGCTTCTTCCATGAGACACATGATTAGGGATGACAATTAGATTCATATTCAGTGGGTACCCGCAAAAAAAACCCACAATGGGTAGGGTAAAAACTCGCATAATGGGTATGGACATGGGACGGATAATAACCCGCAAAATTAAGCGGGTATGGGTGCGGGTACGGATACTATAGTACCCACCCCGCTCCGCATCTGCACTTATATAAATATATTATTTATTTATTTAGTTATTTATTTATTTATTATATTAGTGTTTAGTTTAATTAATTGTTTTATTTTCTGTTTTAACATCTATTAATATCATTAGACCATTACAATATTTATAATTGAAACATAAACCTTTGCAAATTTTTTAAGAATCTGATTATGATAAATAGGTAAATAATTATATCTTATTAGTCGTGACTTTATAATTATACTTGCAACTTTGTCTCAATTATTTCAGATAATATTGTCGTATGACCTGCAAGTTGCAACTTCACAAAATATTATTATGAATATTTAAATATGTATTGTAACGAGTGTTCATTAGAAATGTTTTGACTAGAAAATATTTTGGTTTATAATATTTTATGATTTGATTTAAGATATTTGAATAATTTTTAAATTTAATCACAATAATATTATTTATTTATCGATTTTTTTAATTAAAGTGTGGGTAATGGGTATGGGTACGGGCACTTAAGTACCCAGAGGGTAAGGGTACGAGTATTAAAGTTGAGACCCAAGAGGGTACGGGTACATGTATGGGTATTTTTTAAATTGTGGGTGTGGGGATGGGTACTATAGTACCCTACCCAAACCCTACCCATTGTCATCCCTACACATGATTCTTTCCTATATTTATGGAAGAAATTTTGTTAACCATCATTGGAACTGGTCTGCATATCTCAATCTTCAACTCATCAATCTAAGATTCGAGCCACAAGGCTTGATATGTTGCATAGCTACCAATAATGTATTTTGCCTCACAAGATGACGGGGTTATGATTAGTTATTTCTTTGAGCTCCATGCAATTGAAGATTTTATGAATTTGAAGACATAGTTTGATGTGCTTCTTTTATCACTTTTGTCTCCACACCAGAATCTTCATCTTATTGCTTCAATTTTCTGGCAAACAGGATTTCATGCTCTAGTGTCCCTTGAACATATCTCATGATCCTCTTGGCTGCAATTTAGTGAGTGTGCTTAAGATTTTCCATAAACCTTCTAATGACACCAACATTATAGCATAGGTCAAGTCTGGTGTTGAACAAGTATCTTAAATATCCAACAATCTACTTTAATAGGATGGTGTCAACCAGTTTTTCTTTAGCTCATTCTTCTAGCTATGTATTAACTTCAATTGGAGTGATAGTAGGGTTGCAGTCAGCCATGTTGTACCTTCTCAAGATTTCACAAGCATATTTCTTTTGATGGATCACCGGCTCTTCCTTTGTTTCAGTAAATTCCATGCCCAAGAAATAAGCCAGTTTTCCCAAGTTTGACATTTCAAACACATCCTTCATGACTACCTTGAATTCCTCAATTTATTTCTTATTACTTATAGACAAAACAGAAGCATTGATAGCCTTCCATCTTGATTGTAATGCTTCACATAAACTCCATATTCTATTGTGCATTTGATGAAGCCAAAGTTGATAATGAATAATTCGATGCTTTTATTCCAAGCTCTTGGAGCTTGCATCAAGCCAATAAGAGATTTTCTTAATTTGAGCACCTTATTCTCCTTTCCCTTGATCATAAATCATGGTGGTTAAGAAACATACACTTTCTCTTTAAGCAATTCATTAAAAAATGCAGACTTGACATCAAGCTGAAACATCACTACATCAACCAACCTCTTGCACTAGTCAATGGAATTACCTGTCTATTTATCTCAATTCTAGCTACTAGAGCAAATACTTCATAACAGTATATTCGTGCTCTTTGTAGAAATTCTTTGGCAATCAATCTAGTTTTGTATTTGGCATTTGACTCATCTGGATTTAGCTTGAGCTTGTAAACCCATTTGACTCCTATATGTTTCTGTTTTGGAGGTAAATCAGTTAAGTGCCAAGTCTGGTTCCTTTCAATTGCGTTAACATATTCCTTCATTACTTCTTTCCAAGGTACTCTCTTCACAACTTCTTCAACATTTAATGGTTTTGTATTAACAAATAGAACAAAGTGCACTAGATCTCCACTGTAATCAATCTCATTGTCATTGTATACATCAAACTCACTTAAATGTGTTGGTTGTAGCCTTGATCTTTGAGTTATGCTTGATTATATTATGTCCTCAACTATACCTTCATTGTTTTGAAAATCATCCAACAGTGATGCAGGGAATTATGTATGTCGGTTGGTGTTGTTGGCCTTCTGCTTCCAGTCCCATTACTCTTGCTCAGTTATCTTCACATCTCTACTAACTACAATGTTTCCTTTAGTAGGGTCATGCAATTTGTAAACACCAGTTGGATGATATTCAACTAAAATCGTGGTTTCACTATTATCTTGTAACTTTCTTCTTTTTTTGGTCTAACACATGTTTGAAACATAGAGCTCCAAATGCTCTCAAATGACCAACAGTTGGTTTCTTGCCACTCTAAATCTCATTTGGACATCTATTTAATATTAGACAATAGATGCAACCTCACCATAAAACCTATGTGTCAACTCTTTTCCTTTCAACATACTCCTAGTCATGTATAAGATGGTTTTGTTTCTTCTTTCAGTCATTCCATTATGTTGAGGTGTATAGAAGAAGTCACTTCATGTTCAATCCCATTTTTCACACATAATTCTTCAAACTTATGTGATATATATTCACCACCTCTATATGTCCTTAACACTTTGACAAATCTTCCACACTATTTTTCAACTTTTACTTTGAAATTCTTGAAAATTTTAAGTGCTTCATATTTTTTTTTATCAAGTATATCCACAACATTCTACTAAATTACCTCCCAGTGATGGCACTTCAAATGATCCACATATGTCACTATGAACCACTTCAAGACAATCTTTTGCTTTTTTTTTTTTTGCGATTGTGACTTAAAGGAGCTTCTTGATTGTTTTTCCTACCATCTCAGGAACATCAATCACATGAATGCCATTCACCACGCTCTTTGTGCAAAGTTGTTGCAGGCTTCTAAAGTTCAGATGGCCAAACCTTAAGTGTCACAACCAACTCTCATCTAATGAGTTTCTTGCCTTCAAGCACTGAATATCTATAACCTGCATATTGATGACAAATATTCGATTCTTTGAGATAGGGAACTTCACTATCATTCTCTTTTGCCCATCATATATCTCAAGTGCATCATTCTTCATTATCACTTGAAACCCCTTTTAAATTAGTTGACATATGCTCAACATATTGTTCTTCATGCCTGACACATATAGCATGTTATCAATTAAGATTATCTTTCCATTCTTTCTTTTAATCACCATGTTTCTAGCACCTTTAACCTCCAATGTTCTATCATCTACAAATATGATCTTGCGTTTTCTTAATGTATCAATATCCATCAACCATTCTTTGTGATTGGTCATGTCATTAGAGGAACCAATATCAAGGAATCAAAATTGAGATTATGAAGCTTATTCATTTGTTGTAACCATAAAAAAGACTATGTCTGAATCTGAATTATCTTCTTGTGCATCATATGCCTCATCTTCATCTTTCTTCTTTTGTTTGCCTTTTCTAGCCCAACATTCATAAGCAAAGTGACAAAACTTCTCACAATTATATCATTGTACCTTCTTCTTTTCAAAGTTCATTGATTTACCTTTGAGTTTACCATTTCCACCTCCTCCTTTTGATGAAAATTCAAATTTATCATCACACTTCTTGAATTTATCATTATTGCTCTTCTTCCACTTTGTTTTTCTGATCACCTTTCTTGTTTATTTGAGTTGCCAATGCTTGATCTCAAGACTTCCTCCATTCCTTTCACTCATTTTCAATTTTGTTGCTTCTAATGTCCCTTTCCGTTTTTCAAGACTTGGAGTTGAAATATCTTTAGATTCTTCAATAGCACACACAATGTAGTCAAACCTGGGATGCAAGGACCTTAGGATCGTCTCACACATCTTCTGTTCTAGCATCTTCTCACCATATCCAACAATTTTATTTGTGATGCTCCTCAATCTTGAAATCTAATCAAATACTTTCTCTTGTTTCTCAATTTGCAGTAGTTCAAATTGCATATGAAGAGTTTGCAATTTCACCTTATTAACCTTTGCAGCACTTGAATAGCATTTATCAATAATATCTCAAGCTTTTTTTGCACTTCTTGCTTCATAAATCTTATCAAAGTTGGATGTGTTAAGATATTGATGAATAATAATAAATGTGACCTTGCAATCTTTCTTTTTATTTTCTTTATAAGTTGTTCTTTGTGCTTCTATTGGATTCATTCCCAGATCATCAAATCCTTTCTCTATAACCTCCAAGACTTTTTTAAATCCAAATAAGCCACAATTTGAATTTGCCATCTATCCCAATCTTTTCCATCAAAGTGTGGTATATGTGCTGAAAAATTGTCGTTGTTTCTATTTGGATTCATCCTTACTTCACTCGTGTTTAATCCTCACACTTTACTCGTGTTTTGATGTTGATTAAGATCAAACCTTGCTCTGGATACCAATTTGTTAGCTTTTATTGTTTGCTTGCACACCAAGAAATCAATAATGCACACACTTGAATGATGATAAGGCATGTATATTTCATAGCTTATTAAGCTTATTTATACACGAGTCATTCTTATTTAATTAGCACACATGCTAACTAAAATATAACCACCTAACTAATTGATTGGTTAGTTAGTTAGTTATAGCACTTAATTGTTACAATACTTGAATTATAAATCACCTAATAAACAATAGGTCTTCAAGTTTTGATAGACTTATCAATAATTCTCTGACCTTCTTATGGACAATGTAAGTTTTTCCAAGAGATTGCGAACATTTCCAAAAAAAAAATTAAAATGATTGTGAGTTTTGCAAATATTTCATCGATGGTTTCAAAATTTCAAATTTTTGAACTCCCATATCTATCATTGTTTACTTTACATGATGATTTGTTCCTTTATGGTAAGTTTGCAATATTTGCACTTAAGCATTCAATTTTTCTATTGCACTCATCCCTATTTAAGCCAGATGTTAGAAATAATGGAGTTTTAGAGTTTAGGAGTATCTTTTGTTTGTCTTCATATATTGATGATTGTCAATTTTACTTGTAAATGATTTAAACTAAAGACACATATTAACTTAATTTGGTGACCAATATATTGATTAACCCCTAATTTTATACTAGTTGTGTAAATATGAGTATTTCGCGAGCGATGTAACAACCCAACTTTCTATGTATAAATTATTATCAATATGTCTTTATTATTATTACTACTACTATTGTTATTATTAAAATAAAATAAATGCACTAATTTCTTATAAAATTGCATGCAATGATAATTTAGTGATAGCATAACCTATTGGAAATATGAATGATATATGTTTAATAAACTTTAGTATTTTTCTATGCTATTTATGATTACTTTTATAGTTAGTAGAATAATTATAATAATAAAAATAATTAGTTTTATGCCCTGTATGATTTAGGATATGGTATAATTAATTTGCATTAGTAACAATTTGAGTGGATAGTAACTACTAAAATATTATTGATGGTTTAAAAGGGGTGCAACCCAATGAGGATGGTGTGCCTATCAATCTTCTAATGAAATAATTGAAAAGGAAATAGAATATAGAAATATAAATTAATAACAGAAATAGGAATAGGAATACGAGAGTAGAAAAAAAAAAGAAGATAAGAAAGGACAGAAGAATAGAGAAGAGGAAGATAATAAAGGAGATGTGAGAAAAAAAGGAAGAAAACAACGGTTAGAGAAAATTAGAGGATCTGTGAGAAGGAGAGGAAGGAGAAAAATCCATGAGTAGGTGAAGAAGATGAATATGGAAGAGAAAGAGCTAGGGCTTCAACAAGAAAAAAGCGAAAAACTCAAGACAAAACTATGACACTTTCATCTTCTTGTAATTTCTCTAATGCAATATAAAAAATAAAAAATAAAACCTCTTAAAATCTCTCTAGTATCGGTTTATGATTTGCATGTTTGGATATTGTGATAATCCTCTTTGATTTAGTATCATTGATTATTAAGAATGCATTTAGGTGTTTGTATTAATTACTATGAAAAGTTGTTTTATATGATTGTTAAGTTTTGTGGTTGAGTTGATGATGAGATGATAATTATTTAATATTGGTAATTAATTGGTTTTTATGTTGAATTTTGAATGTATTTTACTTATTTGAACATATGAACTTGAGAATATAAAACTTGAAATGAAAATAGTATGATGATATCTCTAAACCCGTATAGGTTTACTTTAAGTATTTTGTTCATAACTTTTTCTATGTATAGTGTTTGAAGCTGATTCATATCCGATTAGAAACTAGACTTAATTACTTTTGAAATAGATATTGATTTCACTAATTTTAATTGAGAATTTATAGAGAAAATTGAGTTAAAAATTGAAAGAAAAAAAAGTTGATGTTTTGTTTTTGTATCTATATACCTTATTTTATTAAACTATATTAATTGTATTCTATTATGCAAAATAAAAATTTTATGTATAAACTAGACATCTTAAGCTTTCTAAAATATTTTCGTTTCTTTAAATTGAATATCGTTTGATATGTTAAATTGTCAAAGTTATAGTGTTTTCAGCGAAAAAATATTTTGATGTAGCCGAGTTAAAATGAATATAACAAAAGCAATATAAATTGTTTTTGATTAAAATCAATTGGACTTGAAATAATATTACTAGTACTTCGTTATTGTAAATTTTATAAGTTTTATGCATTAATAATTTAAAATATCTATATCTTGAGTCAGGAAACTCATTTTTTAGTGAAACTAGTTGGTCTGAAAGAAAACATATAATAGGTTATCATGTTAAAATTTATGATTTTACTAAATATATAAATGATGCAGTAATATTGTAAATACAACTACTTCCTAAGATTATTATGTAATGTTATTTACTTTAGAATATCATAACTTGAGGTATATAGATCAGTTTTGAGCAAAATTAATTGTATTCGAAAACTTAAATATAACACTATTTTCCTGGAAGTTTGATGCTAATATGTGCGTGTGTGTGTGTGTGTGTGCACATGTGCGCGCGTGTGTAGATAAACTCTTCGTTTGTATTCAATGGGAGCAATGGTAAGTGAGATATCACTTATGAACTTAATTATGTCGAATTTTACAAAAAAAAAAAATGTTATTAAGTAGAAGACATTAGGTGAAACCAATGTAATCTTTATGACTTACTTATTATGTAGAATTTAAATTATTAAATTATTCATGTCTAATAGCTTAAATTGTTTGACAAATTTGAGGCTAAAGGTATAAGAGGTATTTGAGTAAAGATTCTGAAAAAATAATATTTTATTAAATTGAAATATAGTTTATCGAGAAGATGCATCACTAGCTCTAATAGCTTAAAGAGAAATATCTACAATTATTTTTATCAAATATTGTTATTGAGTTTTATGCTTACTATGTTGAAGGTGATATTTTCCAAGTAACAGGTAAACATTAAAAGTCTGATAAGTATCTAAATTGTTTACAAGTCCTTCAATGTCGTGAGTCGGAATTGAATCACGTCTTGAGTCTCTTATAGTTTAATTAAGTTTTATTGTTTGTAAATATTTTAGTATTCATAATTGTTTCAAGAATTTAAAAAATAATTTTTATTTTATTTGCAAACACTTATATATTTTTAAATTGAAAACTTTAATTTCATCTGCATTGTGTATAATTTTTTTTTTAAGATTCATAGTTAAACTTAAACATTACAAGAGAGTATGAAAAAAGTCTATCTTATCACTTGTTTTGATCTTAAAAAATAAAACAAATTAGATTGAAAACGAGTTTGTACATTAGAGGCTATACCAACAAAAATTCGCATAGCTAAATTTACCTAACTAGGCGAATTAAATATGAAAAAAAAAAATTGCAAGTGAGAATGATGTAGCTAAGAGAATTTAAACAATTTTCATATCATAATCTTATTTCAGAGTGAAAAAATATACGATTCCTCCAACGAATATCTACTGGTCTAGTGAAATGTTCACTTCAACATAGAAAAAAAATTTATATTACATGGTGATAACAAAATTAAAAGGATTCTCAAACAATAAAATAAATTATAGATTTAATAAAATATTTGTTTTTTTTAATAGAAAAACCAAGAGATCCTTTATTCTAAAATCGTGACATGAATAATTGCTTTTCCAAAAATAAGGATCATAAATATCATTACAAATTTAAATACACTAAAATTAATACTTTATTCTTTGGACTTCGGAACCTTTTTTTTTTAAAAAAAAACATTTCCTAAAATAACCATACTACGAATTAAATCAAATATAAATATATACCGTTACTTTTTTTTAGGCAAAATAGATGCTGTTATTTTAATAAAGATTCTAGAGGGTTTGTTTATTTTTTAAAAGCCCAACAAAAGGATGTTTTTCTAACAACCCTAAACACATTAATTAAATCAATAAATATACATCTTTTTAACCCTCCAAATTAGTTAAAACGTTTCCTTCTTAAACCTGACATCACATCACATCTTTTAAACATCTTTCTCCCTAATCCAACGGCTCAAAATCGTTCATAGATCCAAAATCCAACTTAAAACATTTATCGCCGTCACGCCTTAAGTGCCGTTTGAGGTTCAAACTTTTATTATTTGTCTAACGTTTACAGCCTGCCGTTAACTGATGGACAAGAAAACAACGCTTCACACCCGTAACGGTAAGTAACGGCGACGTCGGTGCTTATATCCGTGTATACGTTATACGCATTCATTCATTCACACAAATATATAAATATAATAATTAAAAAATATAAATATAAAATATATATAAATTGAATTTGTATTTTTTTTAATTAAATTTCAATTTCAATTTTTTCCATTGATTCAACGTTCGAGGATTTTTCGAAACCTTAGCTTTGCGAGAGGAACAATTCTCTCTCTCTCTCTCTCTCTCTCTCTGTTCTATGAGCTTCACTTCAATTCCCGCCACTTCTCTGAAAGCATAGGTACTTCACTGTTCGAAGAATTTCACGATTTATGTTTTTTTGTGTGTGGATATGATTATAATACTCTTTGAAATTAAGGGTTTTTTGTTTTTGATTTGATCGAGTGTTTGTGTTTATTTATCTTTCTCAACAAAGGGGTTCGATTTGGTTTTGGTAAAAACGGTTATTTTTTTGTTTGTTTTGTTTTAGATGTTAAGGTTTTGATTTGATAATAGATTCTGAGATCTGGGTTCTGTTTATATTTGTATTTAACTATGAAAGTTTGGAACTTTTGTAATTTGAGTTTGGTCTTTAGGGTTTTTATGGTTAGTATTTAATGAGTTATAGAGAATTATGTTTGTTTGTTTATTTTTTATATATATTATATGTAAGGATTTGTTAATAAGGATTTTGGGTTTTGGTGAAGGTTTGTAAAGGATATGGCTGAGTTAAAATTAGAGGAGTGTTGTATGGAGAATAAGCAATCTACTGTTGCTTCTTGCTCCTCTGCGTCTGAAGGCAGTGGCAGTGCAATTCACAAGTCTCCTGGGATATGTAGCCCGACATCAACATCGCCCCCACATAGGTAACATTCGCGAAGTTCCTTAATTTCCATTGCAGTATTAACGATGGATCATGTTCATGATGATGTTTTATGCCAATCTGATATTGGCTTAATTAGTTAATTTCATATTCTGCAATAGTAGCTGATTCCCGTTACACTGGTTACGATTTTATTGATTGTGACAAATCTTTGCTGTGACCTTCATGCATTGATTTACACTGTATGATTTGTTGTACAGGAGGACAACGGGTCCTATAAGGCGTGCTAAGGGTGGTTGGACAGCAGAGGAGGTTAGTTAGTCTTTTCTTTTATCCTTGCCCCATATTTTGGTTAAATATGTTCTTCCTAGTTAGCAAAGCTGATTGAATTGTGGATTCAGCTCGTTTGATTTAACGTCTGTGAAAGTAGTAGCCCAAGATATGCTACATTTGTTCTGAATTTCTTATTGCTTTCTTCAATGTATTGTAGGATGAAACATTAAGGAATGCTGTTGCAGCTTTTAAGGGAAAAAGTTGGAAGAAAATAGGTACCTATTTATGTTTACCCTAGTTAATGCATTTGACATTACTTATTGTTGCTACATTGTTTTTGCCATCGACACATCTAGTTTGATAATTCTGCTATGACGACCTTTGTATGTGATTTACAAATTTCTTTAGTAAAAATATGTTTCACAAGGAGGAGGGGGGATTGAATTGTTACCATTTTATCCTGAACTTAGAAGAGTATCCTTGAACTTTAAGAGAGGGTTTGTTACTGAACAGATAAATTTAACCTACTCTTGTAGGGAAGGTTCACAGTTGTAATCATACAATAGCAAGGACAAACGTGAATTGGATTTAATGTTGGAGAGGTTATATGTGTATTTGCATCTGAATGCAAAAGGAGTATACTCATGATATTCATAGTATAACTTATAACCGTTTTTTTAATTGTTGCTACATCAGAAGCTTCTGATTGTGAACAGAAGCTTCTCAAGTTGAGGTTTCCTTTGTGAGTAATGCAGAAGAGATGTTTTTAATGTATAGAGATAGGTATAGAAAAACACAATGTTTTTTATACTAATTCACCTAGAACCGTTGGCTACATCTAATCTTCATCTCATGTGAGATTTTCCAATTTCCACAATTTTAACAGGGAGTTACAAGTAACCTTGCTTTAATCACCTCTTGCCTTCTCCTAGCAAGCCAACTTCATTCAATGCTAACTCATGCAGATTGTACATTGACTGTATCTTCTCAATGTGAAAAAGAGGATGATGATTCTGATTCATCTTTTGTTGAGTATCATGAAAATGACTATGTTCTTATCCTGTCTTATTGTAATTTCACTCAAATGCACAATTTAGTATACAAAGAGGATCAAATTAAGTCATTCATTAGAGAGACTGTTATCACTATAACATCATTGAACAATGCATACTTGATTAAGATATATTTATTTGAATTGAATTGTTAATGCATTGATCTATTAGTAAAATAAGCTTTGTTTTGCAATGTTCTTGTCATGTATTGTAAAGTTATTCTAGGAAAAAGCTTTCCTACCCACCACAAGGTCTTTGTTTTGGTTTTATAAGTCAATAGAAGAGTAGGTAGAAATGACCAAGTCACGGTTTCAAGGATTAAATGGTGGAACTCAAACTTTTATTTATACTGTTCATTATAATATCATTTTGCCACAATACCAAGTGCTTAATGAAGCATATGCTCATTTTATGACACTGATTTTAAATGTGGAATGCAGCTGAGTTTTTTCCCGATCGATCAGAAGTTCAATGTCTGCACAGATGGCAAAAAGTTCTTAATCCAGAACTTGTTAAAGGACCATGGACACAGGAGGTTGAAACCTAGTCCTTTTCTTCTTTTCAAATTTTCCTACAATTCTGTTCAAACCTCAACATCTCTAGCTTGTCTTACAGGAGGATGATAAAATTGTTGAACTGGTGTCAAAATATGGGCCTACAAAATGGTCCTTGATTGCCAAGTCTTTGCCTGGTCGAATAGGGAAACAGTGTCGAGAGCGGTAGGTTTGTTTTGTGTGATATTTATATATTTTGTATCTTCTTTTTCAATCATTATTACTGATAAAAGATGTTATTTTCCATATCATTAAATATAACTTTTAGATCTGTTTAGTGGACATCACCTTCAACTTTTGAAGATCTTCACAAAAATCTGAATGTTACAAGTTTAAATTGATGACTAGATTAGTTTAACTTGCTTTCCATATTTACAACTCAATTCATACTGTTTTTTCCTTTTCAAATGTTTTCAGGTGGCACAATCATCTTAATCCTGAAATAAAGAAGGATGCATGGACTTTGGACGAGGAATTAGCCTTGATGAATGCTCATCGTATACATGGGAACAAATGGGCTGAAATTGCTAAGGTCCTTCCTGGAAGGTATGCTTTCTTATTAGTTCTTTAGTTGTTATAAAGGAAATTTGGTCATAGCAAAAATCATGGAATGAAATCATTATGTTTCTGCGATAAATGTGAAGTATCATCCTGGATTAGTCCACAACAAATTATCTGCATTATTTCATTTTATTTTGTTACTTTGGTAGTGGTGGTGGTATTTTTATTTTTTTCTCTTGTTCTTTCTTAATAATAGATTGTAGGAGGATATATTCTACTTACGTTTTTTATTGATAAATGGAGAAAATCATTAAGATGGCTAGAAGAACTTACAGAGATGGAAGTAGGAATCTTGTTTAACACAAGACTGAAATGCAAAAACAAATGTAAACAACAGAAAACAAATGTAGCCAATGTTGTCAAATAGTGGCGCTATAGTGCTACAATGTAGCGGAATTTTAACAAACCACTATAGTAAAGCAGAATTCAAACAAGCTGCTATTTTCTGTAATTCGCGTTTGACAACACGAATGAAGCAAAGCCGCTCAATCTCTAAACATCTGGAGGTATGTTGAGTGAAAATTTGTCCTTGAGATTTACACCAAATAGAAACCAAATATCTCTCTTTTACCCTGTCTTCAATGTTTTTTCCGCTCAACAAGTCAAACATATTTCCAGCTCCAGACCCAGCCCCACAAAGTCACAAATATTAAAAGAAGAAAATGCTAGAGTTAAGGACTGTAGTCAGCATCAAACAGTTTGCTTTAAGAAAATAGTATTGGCCTTCATTTTAATATCTTGAAATCTATAGTTCCATTTGCAAGTTGCAGTGAAATTTATTTCTACAGGTTCTTGTTGTTACAATTTCAAATACAACAAAGTTTGCAGTGTACCTTCCTTATTTTGGAGCTGGCCTATCTACTCTATGTTGTTCACACACATTCCATGCAAGTGCCACAGTTTTATAGTTCAAAAAAGTCCATTTTGTAAGTTGAATCCCTGTGACATAAAGATAAAAAATAAAAAAATACTGCAGGGATCATAAAAGTTATGTAAGAACCCAAAAATAGGTTGAATATACATCCTCTGAGAATAAGTCGTAAGACTTATTTTGTGATGTTATGTGGTATAATATTATATTTATATTTATGGAAAATGCTAACATTCTTCTTCATGAATTTTCTTCTGCAGGACTGACAATGCAATAAAGAACCACTGGAATAGTTCTTTGAAGAAGAAGCTGGATTTTTACTTGGCCACAGGAAAACTTCCACCAATTCCAAAACACACTCCACTAGCTTCTGCCAAAGATCCAATTAGACGTTTTGCTACTAAAACAATACCTGTTTCTTCTAATAAAGAATTAAATGTAGCTGTCGAAACATCATCGGAAACTACAGCCATTAGTAAGCCAGATGACGGTGGCAAGAACCAGTTTGAGTCCTCAGGAACAGCTAGAGAAGTTGGCGATTCATCAAGTGTCCCTGCAATTGAATCTGCTGATTCTGACTGTGCAGAATGTAGGCCTGAAACTTCCCACATTGATCTTAGCTGTGGAAACTCAGAACAAATCTCAAGAGCTAATTATGGAACAATGTATGGGCCGAAATCCGAAAATTCTGCACTCAATGGAAACTCAATAAATGAGCATTGTTTAAATGGTAAAATGAGCAATAGCAGTAGCAGGTTAATCATGACATCTGCACAAGAAAATCAGACATGTGGTTCTTTGTGTTACGAGCCACCTCTTTTGGCTGGTTCATTTCCTTTAGATTCTCTTCATTTAAGTATTCTCTGCATGCAGAATGAGTATTGTTCTAAGTTGTCACCGATGGGTTTCATCACGCCACCTCGTGGGAAGGATAGTGAATTATGTACTGAGACCCCTGAATCAATATTGAAAAAGGCTGCTGATACTTATCCTAACACTCCTTCCATATATAGGAGGAGAAAAACTGGAGTCCAAGCAATTACTTCTCCGAGTAAATTTTTGAAAGTAGATAATGATTCACATGCTTCTAATGAACCGGATAGAACCAAAAATAATTCTGGTTCTGAAGTTCAGACGTTATCTGAGAGTCCCGCAAGCCATGGAAAGAGGAGTGTTATTCTCAATAATAAGGCGTTCAATGCATCTCCACCATACCGGTTAAGAACTAAACGAACAGAAGTTGTCAAGTCTGTGGAGAAACAACTTGAGTTTGCATTTGACAAAGAGAAGAATGATGACAGTATGAACACAGTGGAAAAATCTGCCAAGAGGAGCAATGTTTTGACTGAGGACTGCCTGCATGAAAGAAAATTGGTTGTGACGTAGTGCATAAAATTGTAAGTATATTCTTTTAAAATGTAGCATTTTGTTATCTGCTTAAGTTATATATGGTCTCAGTCGAAATGCCGTGTACTTAGTAAATAAAGCCAGTTTTTCACACAGGAGTGAAGTTGATCCAGAATAACAAACTCATTCCATTAGAAATTGATGATATTAGATTTTTTTGTTGTATTTGTTAATTGTTATAACACTATGATAGAGCTTTATAGACCAGGTTTCCATTTTGGCTGGTTAGAGGAAAAATATTTATTATCTGGATAAATCGTAGTCGTACAGTTGTGAATATGTGATCATTGATAACTATGAAGTTATGATAAAATGGGATAGTTGTCTCAGGTAAAAAATTTCATGTTCTTTTCAAGTTATTCAACATGCTTTTGAGCATTTTGAATTACCTAAGATTACAGTGGTACTATTATTAAACCTTGTCTTCTCAAACATTTTGTATACGTGGGTATTTGTGGAACTTGCAACTATGTACATTTTCTTTCATTTGCTCATATAGCTTTAAACTTTGAAGTAACAAGAAACTAAAACTAAGAATTTAAACTTGAATCCTTTTGCCATTTTTTTTGCATAGCTTTCATCCTAAATATTTTCAACAATATGTTAATATATTTTGCTAGTATTGTTGATCAACATCCCATGAAAATATGGCAAATTATGGTTTAGTTAGGTGACATATATCAATTCCTAAATTTTTGGGATTTAGTTATGTCGGTGACTTTGTTTGTTGCATTGAATTGTGAATTTATGAGTAGCTATGGAATTGAGTGCTTGGGGGTTTTCCCTCAAGCAATTCAGGTTCGCTTCTAATGCCTTAAAAGTGTTGGCTGACCCTGACCCATTACTGAAAGTCCCATGGCCATCTGACATTTCTGATGCCATGTGCTCCCTTGTGCTGTCAAAAGTGTATTGCCTCTGCAGCTCGTGGAAGTTGGACCCCTCTCCGGCCATATTTTTGTTTTCTCAAACTGCCTAGTCAAACCCATCTCCATTCCAATTGTCATATTCCTAAAAGAAAACAGAATCCAAATTTAAAAAAAAAACTAGGGCTTGCTTGATTGAGCTTTAAGAAACTCTTTAAAAAAAAAAAATTCCTCGATAAACTTCAAAGTTTTTGTGCCTCAAGGTCTTCATAAGGATTGTGTCTTTACAGACCCTCATCACTTCTCAAACACTTCCACAATCCTCCACATTTGTCACCAACTCGGTTAATCAAAGGTGCCCAAGGAGGCAAAAATGGTAATCATCCTCAATACTCAGCATTGTAAACTTTGTAGGTATAGTTGGTAATAATACTCGTTACTCTCATGGTAAAACATCCTCAAAGGAAGTCGAAATGGTAGTCGTCCTCAGCACTCTCTTTGGAACTTTGTATGTTAAAGATGGTAATCGTCCTTAATACACTCAAGGTAAACATCCTCAAAATGGTCAAAATTTGATACTTTCATAGCATCTTGTGGTATGATACAACTTTGATCTCCGATGAAGCCATTGAACGACTCAGGAAGCTGCTACACCATTTGATTGTATGGAAAGGGGAATTGATGCGACATTAGGGTTTGAAAGGGTCAAACCCTAATTAATTATTGAAACTGCTTGTATGCACCTTTATATTTTGGGGTGTTGCAGTTCTTACTACTGGTTACTTAATGGGATGTCGTTTTTAGTTTTAGATGACAAAGTTCCTCATTCTCTCATTCTATAATGATAGGGCTAACAGTCAAACACTGCTCACACAATATCAATGAAAAAATGCTTAGATTTCTGGTTTATTTAAGGACATGTGTATTTTAAGTTGTATTATTGATTTTTGAGATGGTTTCAGTTTTTGTTTCCTGATCAGTTTCACTTGGCTTTAGCTGGTGATAAATCCTAATTACTATGTTCTGAATTTTGATGATGCAGTGATTATGGCTGGACTTGCTCTTGAAGCTGGCGGATTGTTTCTCTAAATTGATAGACAACGTTTACCACTTTTTATACCAAGTTAAATTCATCATATTGCAGAGTCAAAATGACTTGGCACCCATCTACTTGAGAGTTGCCTTTTGTTTTCCATCATCACTCATCAACAGAATTCAGCAACAGTAGGAGTCTCCTATGTGTAGAATAAGGATTGATAAATTCCATTTACTTGTTTATACATATATTTATTATTTTTGTACAGTTACATGTTAGGAATAATAAATCTTCTAAAGTTCGTCATTATTTTAAGATTTATTCATACTCTTAACTAAATAACTTGAGGTCGTAAATGCTAATGAGTTTAATTAGTGTAAGCACCAGGTAGTTTAGGGTTGGATTCCACGTAGGATCTGAGTGATATTCGAATGACTTTTGGAATATGATAAAAAAGAATATTATTATTTGAACACAAAAAAGAATGTTATTGAAGTATTTTTGAATACTCCTTTTTTGTTGTCGATAATTATTAATTTCACAGTAGTCGTTTTGTATCATTTATTTGGAAAAGGTTTATTAAATATTTAAATTTCTAATAATTATATTTAGAATCTGGCGATATTAGTTAAGAAATTTGTTTGTTCACGAAGTATTCTTGGAGACAAGCGATAATGTTGATATAGAATAAACTATTGTTTTTATTTTCTCGTTGATAAGGTGTTACCAAAAAATTGGATTTAGAAAAATAGAAATGAAAACTTAATTTTAAACAGAATAGAGAGATCAATCATTAAAGATAAATTTATATAGATTAAAATAAACTCTCATCATGAACAAATAACCTTGTTTTCATTGGGTGTTGCGCACTAAATTGTCTGTAAGAAAAATTGGAGCTCCCAAACAAAAGAGGTTATAATTTGGGGTTGTTTTATTTTTGATAGTATAAAATTGAGTAAAATACACTACTTAATCTTAAGTTCTTATAGTATATTTAAAGACGGTGAACAAATATAGTAACAAATAAATAACCTAAATAAAATCATATTTAAGGACATGACCGTTAAAACTAAAGTGACTCTTAATTTAATCTCTCCTCGCCAAAGTTATGTTTACGAATATTGTTGACTTTATGATTTAAAAGTATAGTGAGCTCAGAAGAGCTCCCTTGATAAAACAGGAGAGTTGAAACCCTTCGATTTCAAACCAGATAAAATGTAATGTGTGCTATCAAAATTATGGACTGTGAAACCCTTCTATGTGGTTGGAATGTGAATCCTCTCTAGTAATCTAACCTTTTATAATGCACTTAATTACACCTATGAAATTTGCAATTGAAAAGTTAATGGTTAATTCTTTAATTCTTATGATTATGAAATTAATTTTTCTTTTCTTGTATTAATTAATTCTTTAACTCATTTTGAATATTATTATACATGATTTTGTCTGGCGGGATCCACGGTTGAAAGCTTACGGACGTGCCATGAATAGGAAGCTACAAGAGATAGCTATGATAGCTTCTTGTTTTTTGTTTCTTAAATACATTAATGGTGTGATGTAGATAACTTTTCTTGCAATCTTATGATGCTTTTGCACACCATTTTGTATTAAAAATACAACACTTATAATAAATCTCTAATTTCAAGAGTTAAATTTTTTAGAACTATGGGTTCAACACAAATTTTATTATTAGTATAAAAGCATCGTTCCACAAATATTTTTTATAACCAAACAAAACATGCCTTGATTACAATAAGCCCACAAATTGGGAATTTGTCTTGATTTCCCAAAACCTAACACCCGAGTTAGAGAGAAGCGGGGGAAGCCATCACAGTCTCCTCAGAATTACTTATGAGTAGGGTTAAGCCCATAATTCTACAAGTTATACATTAATGTAATTGCTTCTCTCATTACTGTGAGGATATATGTACACCTGTACACCTAACTTATAAAGACCCTTTATACTAGAGCATAAAGCAGAAGTAAGCTGGCAGTTCTGTTAGCATGGAAATTTCTGTACAGCCACGACCAGCAGGTAGATTCTCTCCAAAGGAGCCAAGTATATCATTCTACTGAAATGTGAAAAGAGAGGAGCCATTATTACCAGTATAAATTTACACAATTCACAAACTAATATACTACGTTATACAAAGTAAGCATAAAATAAATTAAATTAAAACTTGTACAAAAGATATACTAATACTTTCTTATTATTATTGCTACAGTCATGGACTGTTTATATAGAAAAAGGAATTTCAGTAGTAGTTGTCCCTGTAATTAGGACTAATAATAACAGAATCAAATAAAATAAAATAAAAACAAAGAGAATAAAATAAAATCACAGAATCAAATAAGATTTCAACTAGTTCTCCAACAAAAGATGAAGAAGAAACTATCGAAGCAACAACTGGTATGCTGAGTGCTGACACAGTCAATGCGGACAGCTGCATGCATCATACAGGTGATTCTTTTAGGTAATTAGATACAAGACTTTAGGATATCAAGGGTGCATCTAAGTTCTGTATAAACTCTACATGAGCTCTGAGCTCTCTATAAACCTATTGCTATAATAACCTATCATTGGACAGATCAAAATAAGGACATGTTTGATGGGTTTTCCAATATGAACCTCTTCTGACCGTTGTCTACTAACTGTGGAGCTACATTGGCATTGTTGACGCTGAGAGCAATCAACAGAAAACCCAAACCAGTGGGACACTGAATGATCAAGCCCGTCTTCCTTTGCCCGTGTACTGCAGGTGTTATGAACAAAATCAATGCATCCATGCACCATTGCTACAAGTAAGCATTGTCTCTCTCCCTCTCTTTTCCTCCCTCCTAAGATTCATACATCCACAGTACTTTTCAAAGATGCAAATTTTGTTTGTCTTAATTGTAGCAATGGAATTAACACTGACCCATTTTTTAAAGTCAAATCATGCCCTTGATTGTGAACAGAACGCCTACAGCCACAAATTCCTTCCGCTATTCACCATTGTGTGGCCATCCAACAACCCAATTGCAAACCACATTCATTGTTATATAAAGTTAACTCGATCCGTAAAGCCGATTTCAAAGACAACAGAGTGGGGCTCAACTTAGGGTGAAGCTGTTGAAGAATCTGCCCGTCAACAGTGATGAGGATGGAAAGGGCCAAGGAGAAATCAACGAGGAATGATGATAGGACTGGTTGGAAAGCAAGGATGGGGATGGTGAAGGTTAACCTGTCGCGATATCTGCTTTCACCTTCTTCCCGTCAAGGAAGTGGTACATTTGTCATAGATTGAAATACTTGAGAACCTAAAAGCTAAACTATTGCAATATTATTATAATAAACAATAAAAAACCGACCATCTAACTAGACAACCATTTGTAGCCGGTAAATTAATGAGATCCATATTTGGACTGGCTCCACAATTTGAGCCCGCTAGTCCTTGTTTAGTTATGTTTTTGTTTTGGAAAACTATTCTAAAAAAGATATTTTCAAAAAACTGATTTTAAACAAAACAAAAAAAATCGACTATTAGCTAATATTAATTTGATAACAGTATCTGAAAGAAAAAAAAAATTGCTTGATAAGTTTGTTTTAAGAACATGTTTTAAAAGTGGAGGGGGGGCGGCGGGTGATGACGATGGGCTGTTGATGGTGAAGGTTGGTTGCAGTGCCAACATTGGAGGCAACAGAAATGGTAAAGGGTGTGAGTGGTGGTGGTAGTGGATGCTTCCAGATCGATGATAGTTGTAGTAGGTGCCAGGTTGTTTTGTGGCTGATGCTGAACAGAGGCAATGGTGACAATGGTGATGGAGGGTGAAGTTGCAACAGTGACAATGGTGGGTGTTAGAAAGAGGACGGTGGTAGATTTACCGTGCAGGGAGTGGTAGAGAGTGTTCAGATATGGTGGAGGGTGCTTGACAATGGTGGTGATGGTGGAGGGTGTTGGGCGGCAATGATGGTGGATGTCACTGAACAGAGGCAGTACAGTAGTTACATGTGGAGAATGCTAGGCAGTCCTATGATGGCAGCAATAGTGGATGTTGCCGGACAGTGGGGCAACAATAGTGGTGGAGGGCACTAGATGGTAATAAGAGATACTGGTGCCATAGCCCATCAACAAGGTGGTTTAGGTGTCGAATAGAAGCAGAAGAGACAACAGTGGTGGAGGGTGTCGGACTTCAGCAGCACTAACAACGGCAGTGGTCGAGGGTGTCGTGCAGTGGCAATGATGTAAGGTGTTGGGAACAACGAAGAAGGGTGTTAGCGGCAGTAACACCCTTCTTTTAAAGATGCCAATAATGAAAGGTATCAGGTCGTGATATATATCCCACCTTTTCTGGTCTAAAGACCATACTGACTTCAAAATAATTTGAGCCATAAACTAGTAGTCTCTAGTAAAGCTAGCCATTTCCTCTACAGCAATGCTTTTATAAACCAAATTTCCATGACCCAATTCAGGTTTTGAACAGATCTCCCAGCACACAAGGAGCTCTATACTTTATCCTTGCCCATACTAGCCACAAGAAATTCTATCACCATTTCCTCGATTATTTGATTCATAGTTACGGAGATTTAATTAGTTAAAGAAATAGGGGTAATCCCATCATCCAAGAAGAAAGCATACTCCCATGGTAATCAAGCAATGGCATTGAAATTAAAATGAACAAAATTTCAATTACAGCAAAGCATGCAAACCTGAATAAGCTGTACAATAAGCTGTACAATTTCCACATAAGATATTGATGGACTAAAGCTCTTTTTTGGTTAGCCAGGGAAAGTGTAAAACATGATCTAATAACATATCCGGAACTGATTTCCACTCGGCAGAGATTTGTCCATCCAAATGTTCTGCATTCACAAGATCACCAACACTGTTTCAGCAGCCAAGAAAGGAAAAAAAAGAAAGCAAAGCTAGAAGATAGCTTATGTACATGTCATGTCAGACCTTAATTTCACATCTAAACAAGTAGAATTGGAACTAAACCAGGAAGAAGGAACCAATAGTAGTCTGGCCAAGAACCTTGGAACTCCGGTCCAGACCATGAGAAGCAACCTAAGACAACAAACGAACCAAAAATTGAAATGTTGATTGGTATTAAAATTTGAAATGTTCATTGGTATTAAAAATCTAGAAACACAGATAAGGCGTGAATATAGAATATTTCCTCACCATGTATGCCAAAGCAGCATAACGCTCCTCATTCATGAATAGTGGCTTGCCTCGATTCATTTCAAAATCCTGAAGTAAAGAGTGTTACAAATGAGAGATATTTTAAAGAAATAAAGACAAGAATCACAAGATAAATCTGAACTTCTAACTTCAGTAACACAATATCAAGCTAAACCCTAACAAATAGAATTCCAAAACAAGCAATCACCCATGCAAAGTAAATTACTTCACTAAAAGTGTTGAGATCTGATGGAAAAGAGAGAAGGGAAAAAACATGAATCATTGATACAATTAAAATATGCAATGTGCATAATTACTATCGTAATACATGCAAATGACATACAGTACTTATTATTTCATGTATTAAAATTAAACTGTGTGTGTGAGTTCTGGTAAGTGATTGTACAGTTGTAACTCTATTGTATTCTGATAACAAAAACAGTTACTACATCAAATCAATGTAACTCTATAATATACAATTCCTATTTTTCTCTGAAATTTTGTGCATCTCTCTCAATATCGTATAAACTAGGCAGTACTCCATGCCTACAGAATTTCCTCCCCCTCTTCCTCCCTCCCCACCACGAGTGGCAAGGTATACAATCCCCACCTTACCAAGTCTCCATTGAACACGCGTTCTCTAATAACTGGAGATGCATATCTTTTAGTTTCTTCTAAAGCACCAGCTTCTTTCTCACACCAAGTCAATGACAAGTTGGATGAAAAGAACTTTCTGTTATATCATCAACAGATTGAGGAGAACACAGATGTGTCCCGCAACCAGTACAAAGCCACGCTGGTTACAAAAGAGTTTACAGGCTGGCTTTGATTTAATGAAACTTTCAGCATTGTTATAAAACAGGTTACCATAAAGGTTATTCTCAATTTGGCCTTGACACAAAAATGGGCTCTACAACAGCTGGAAGTGAACAAAACCTTCCTCAATGTATTGCTTGATGAAGAGGTGTACATGTCTCAGCCAAAAAGATTTGAGGTTTCAGATAAATCACTGGTGTCCAGATTACACAGGGCAATCTCTGGGCACAAACAAGATCTTCAGGCTTTGGTTTTTAGAATAGCAAATGTGAGCCATCTCCTAGTCTATGTGGCCGACAGACATCATCATCACTGGTAATTCCTCACAGCAGGTTCAGCAGCTCATTAACAAGCTAAATTACATTTTGGGCATTGAAGTATGTTATTCCCCCAGTTCAATGGTTCCTGACTGGTGACTCGAAGCAAGTATATAAAGGATCCCTTTGCCAAGACTAGTACATCTGAAAACCCATCTCTCCCACGGCCTCAGGTTGAAAACTTTCTAAACATAGTTCTAAAGTTATGAGTGACACTTCACTATACAGATCAGTGGTTAGGGCTTTGCAGTATTCCTCCATCACTAAGCCAGACATCGGTCACACAGTAAACAAGGTTTGTCAATTCATGGTTGCTCCTCTGGATTCCCACTGGACAGTAGTAAAGGCACTCTGCATCATGGCCTTGGACTCCAAATTGTGATGCTATTTTTCTCGTGTCCTATATCATCATTTCTCTCTTATTGCATTCTGTGGTGCAAACTGTGCTGCAGAACAGAAATCTACCACTGGTGCAGCCATTTATTTTTGTCCTAATCTCATCTCATGGTGGTCCAGAAAACAAATGGCGGTTCATGATACTGTATGAGGACCCTCTTTCAAAAGAATGAAAACGGAGCAATGGAACAATTAAATAGGGTGTATTAGCACTACTTTAGATTCTTTTCGTTCAACAATATAAGCTTATTTGGCTTTTCAATATCTTCCATGTGAATTATGAAAGAAAAACAAGACAAATTATCAAAACATGGAAGCATAAAAATCATATCGACAATACCACGTAGCACATTTACTCAGGAATAGGATTCAAAGCAATTTGCTATTCATCACATTATATGAATCACTTGCTGCATCAAACTAGAGCTACAACTGCGATTTTTAACAACTACACTGTTTATACCAATAATCTAGGTAAAAAACTAGCATATTACAAATAGTACAAGCATTCAACCAGTAAGGCTACACACTTATACTATGTTGTCAGTGTTAGTCTCGAATAGTGGCACAGACTGCAGAGAGGCTGACCCTAAAACTGGGATAAAGGTAGAGCCG
Source organism: Cicer bijugum (assembly GCA_037974875.1). Classification (NCBI taxonomy): domain Eukaryota; kingdom Viridiplantae; phylum Streptophyta; class Magnoliopsida; order Fabales; family Fabaceae; genus Cicer; species Cicer bijugum. The sequence goes on along the minus strand of JBBPBT010000720.1, from coordinate 1,990,559 downwards.
ATCATGGGGTAGCTGCTATTGCAAACAGCAGGAGAAGGGAGAAGGAAAAGAGGGGTAGCAGATGTAAATCAGAGGTGTTTTAATCATTGAGAAGGTGTGGATAGAAAAAAGGGGGTGTGCAATCATCACACTTATTATAAGGCATAAGACAGCCGCCACATTATAGCTTTCTTTCCATTATTGTTCTTCATTTCTTCTATGTTGGCTAGTCTCCAAAGTTCTGGCTAGAAAACAATGGGTAGTGGCCGGCAACTTCAACTTCATGGCCGGGAAACATCAAGACATGGCCAGAATGGACTGGATTGTGAGATAAGACGAGTGTGAAATGAAGCTGTAAATGTCGCACCTAATTTCTGCTGCACATCTGCATTCAGCATTGCAAGCAAGGTCTTCTGCTGCACCACAATTCTCCACAAAAGTGGTGTGATTAACAACATAGACACATAATACTTGAAGCTGTAAAAGTGAGTCAACTCGGCTCACTCGGGGAACCCATTAACATAATAATGAGTCAAAGTTAGCCAACCTAACGCTTCCAGGTTGGCAATTCGTGAGTTAAGGTCAAAGCAAGCTAACTCAACCTAATACATCAATAGAAACCCATAACTGGGTTGGTGAGTTAAACAAATGTATCAACATACACCATGAACATAATTCTGAAGTCCCTGAAAGTTGGGGATTGAGAGAGATTATAGATGTATGAACACTATTTAAGGAAACTATATCAAATCAAAGATAAAATAAAAAATAAATAAATAAATAAAGATAAGGAAAATAATTCAGAAATAATCAAATCAGAATGAATCTTCTTTCTGCATCCTTCTAACTATTTAACCTAAGCCCTTGTTTATAGCCAATATAACCAACCAATTAATGTTTTTTCTTGGTGAGATAACCATCTAACTAATTCGATAACTTCTACAGTCCTAACAGCTTCTTAATAAAAGAAAACAACAAAAGATAGAATTAATCTTAACAAGGATAAATAAAGCTGTCAAAAGGAAACTGACCTCCTCGCCAAAAGTATCCAAGTAAGGAGAAGGCCAAGGGGCCTGACGTGCAGATCTCTGTAGTAGGATTGTAGTTCTCTGTGAACACAAACAACAGTTATTACTCCAAGGTATCCATGCAAATAAGTAACTAATCACTTCAAGAATAAAGAGGAGGAAAAGATGGCTCATAAAGGAAATCCAGAGGACAAAATTAAAAAAATACTGAAAAAGAGCAAGACAGTCTAGTGATTGGATACGGAAGTTTAAGAAAGAATGCAATACCCTAATCAACAGAAAAATTCCAGTACCAGCTCCACAAGTTACAGAATGAGTTTGGCATCCACTTTCCCTTAAAAAGTAACATAACAAATCCTTTCAGATTTTCATCAATAATCTAATGCATTATAATAAACCATGGTCAATTGAAATTTTTTACACCATAGCAAGGACTGAAAAACAAAAATATGAACACCAAGAAATATCTGGACGTAACAACAAATGTTTTAGAGGCTCAAATTAAAGATCTAGAAACTACCAATAAGCTTGTGAGTAAATTTTGTTAAATCTGAACCCAGGGAAAAATAATTACAACCAACCTTGTAAAATTTCAGTACAGCTAAAGAATCTGAGACAGCTTAAATGCTCATATCTTTTCTTAGTATAAACAGTAAGACAAACCAAAGGAAATTGGTAGAAAATGAACCTGCAGCATGATTTCCAACTTGGGGAGCACAATCTACCACACAGCAGGCACAATGCAGGCTCATCAAGACGTGATTTGCACTCAGGGCAGCGCTGTTTGATACACCTGTTTATGCATACATGTTGCAATTAATAGTATAATAAAATAGTAATATGGTATCTTAAGTGACAAAAAATAATAGTTAAAATACCTCTGCAAGAGATCCTGATAAACTTTTGGTAATCTCATTAATTCAAATGGAACTGCAGGAGTTACATGAATATTACGTTGAATTCTATGTGATTCAAATTCTTTGCAAAAATGACGACACCACATAGAGACTGAAGATCTTGAAAGCTCATCGTTGAGAACTACATCCAGAGGGGGAATTTTAAACATATTCTCAAGCTCTTCAATTTTAGTAATCTCAAACATGTTAATATTGATACTGTCCATTGTGTCCCTTGGGATATTCCATGATCTATCCAACAAATTTTCCTCATCACAGAATGGGGCTGGAATAGTAGAATAGAGAATCTTCCACAACAATGCACATCTTCGCAAATAGGGAAAACTGAACCTTCTTATTGCATCTTTAATATCAACATTAGGTTCATAATAGTTAGACACAAAATAATGGGAAGCACCTCCAGACTCTCCCATAATTTTATTTATGTCAGTAATCAGGCAATCTGAAGGAGCAGGTTTACTTGATAACTTATCCCGAGATTTCTCATAGTACAAGATTATAGCCTGTATTCAGACAAAAATGGATTAGGGAGTACAAACACTACAAGAGACCACATCAAAGACTAAATTTAAAGTGACCAACCTGGGTTACAGCTACCATATAGAAAACATGCACTAGTGATAACAAAGATTCTTCACATGTTAAAAATGGGTGAGGTAGACAAAAAAGAACCCACATCAATGTTGAGAAAGGGTCATGAGCAAGCACAGGATCTGAAGCCTGATTCCAAAAGCATATATCTGTGTTTGTCTGGTCCATTTCAATATGCTTTAAGACAGATAACATATCACCTGTGAAAATTTAGTAGTTACTAAACATACAAACAATAGCAGATAGAAACACTACAAATAAAAACTTGAGAATAAATTCAAGATAGGGGTGGCAATTTCATCCAATTATCCATCACCCATCCAATCCATCCACTATACAATGAAATTCTTAAAATGGATTGGGTCCAATCCGTCCATTTAAAAATATGGTCGGTTCCAATTCATCCAACCATTTTTCTAAAATCTAATGGATCACATATTTCTTTAAATAAAAACTTAAGAATAAATTCAACCTTTTTATGAAATTAATTTTTAAAATTATTTATTCATAAAATAATATAAAAAACAGTTTCTTACAATAATAAATAAATAAAATTATTTTTAGAAATAGTAAAAAACATTGTAGGTATATAATTTACAAGAATGCTAAAATAAATTATTAGACGGATTGGATGGATATCCATCTATTGAAATATGATAATGGATGGATGGATTGGATTGTGTTTTATGGTTAGTGGATGAATTGCATTGGATATTTTTTGACTAATTTTTGGTGGATCTTGATGGATTAATGGATTGTTTCAATCCATCCATTAGCATACAAATCCAAATTCATCCAATCCATCCATTTTGCCACCCCTAATTCAAGCGAATCTTGGTATGCAGCCAATGCATACAACAAACTGAATCATTTATTATTGTTAATTAAAAAATTAAATTAGGAGTTCAGGTACAAAGTAAGCCCTCATTTAAAGTTGCTTTGATAACTTGTCATATAGGTATATGATGAAAGGAAAAAATAGAATTCCGTAAATTTATTCAGAAGTATCTACGGTGATAGCATTTTTTTAGTTGAAACAAGAGTGGAGAACAACTTTAAGCCTAACAAATTTCAAACTTTGAAAATTTAATCCTATGAAACCAATAAACTTAAAAACAACAACAGCAAAAGCCAAAACTTTCCCTTGAGCCAAATGGGTTTCAAAGCAAAAAAAAAAAAAAAAACTCCTATCAAATGTGAATAGGTTTTCAGCTGCAATCTGTTTGACAAGCAAACATACTGTTGAAAGAGTAACGAGATTTCAAATTCCAAGACATGGATAGGACATATTGAAAAGTAGTGTAAATCTTACATATTGAAAAGCAAACATACTGTTGAAAGAGTTGCGAGTTTTCAAATTCCAAGACATGGATAGGACATAGGAGGACTTAAGGGGATACAATAGTGATAAATATTGACAACATAAATGCAATTTCCTATTTTTTAGGGATGTAAAGAAATATATAACTACTTACAATTCACCTTCTAACTCTTCGAAATGAAAGAACTTTGTACTCTAATTTTCCATATCAGTTAAAAAATACAAATTTTATTTTTCATTCAAGTTATTATTTTTAGAAAAGAAAATGGTGAAAAAAAAAATATAGTAAATAAATTAGTAAAATCATTGTGTTTGAAAAAACAGAAATAGGAGAACAAGAATAATACCTCTCCCAGAAATGACATTATTTGCATAACTCAGTGAAACCCCAGAGCAAATTGATTCTGCAAAGAGTTGAACACCTCTAAATCTTTGAAGTACGTGAATAGAATTCTTAATCCGCGTCTTTTGAACAAGCTTCAGCAACATGGATAATATAAAGCCACTTGAAGATTTGAGTTCTTCATACATGGCACTAAGAGCAAAGTTTGGAGTCAAAGAAGTCTTTCCACAACGTGCAACAATCTCCATTGACGTCAGCGAGTACTTGAGAGTGTCCCACATCAGCAGTGAGTGGTTAACTTTGGAAAATCTTGATAACTTATCTTGCTTTCCAGGGAAATACATTTTAGATAGCACCAATGAAAAACTTTCAACATTTGGTCTACTCTTATCAATATGATGTAAAGGAATAGCTTTTAGGAATTTATCTTTCCCAACTGCATTGGCAGCAGACTTTAAGAGGTTAAGGGCTTGTTGAAGGCGAAGTGAATAAGTCGCGTCATTCAAGTCAGCAAAAGGGGATGTACTATGTATTGAACCCGTACTCGAGACAAAAGAATTGTGTAACTCTCCATGTAAAGTCGGCAAGACACAATTGACAAGTCGGCGGCACACTGGGCAGAGAATCTCTCCCTTAAAAAATAATAAAAGGAAAAAATAAAAGTATTGAGAAATCATAACATTAACAGACAGTATTCATTAACCCACCCTTACAAAATGAAAAAAGATATTAAAAAAAATTAAACCTGATCTGGGTCAACAATGTGTCCTCCTTCAAAAACAATTCTTCTGACGGATCTGTCCAAGCAGTATATATAGCAAATTAGACCATCTTATATGCTCAGTCAGAATAACAATATAATAATCTCTCCGATGCACAAGAAAAGCTTGACTATCTATTTACTGCATATAACTATCCATAATTGTGAATAAGTGTGTGAGTGTGTATAAAGGTTCATTGGATTTGATTAACAACTCAGTTAACCATGTGTACCAATAGCTCCTGAGTTCAGATATTACTACATTTCCCTCTTCCTAACCACTTGGCAGTGGGAAACTATTGTCCTTGCTATCTGCACACTATTCATGCACCCAAACACGTCCTCGCTCATTGTAATATTCAAATTCTCTGAAACATATGCCCTCCCAGAATTTCACAATGCCTGCTGTGCAGGCAAGGCTCATCATTTACTTTTTTCCACTTCTAATATAAGGTATACAATACAGAAAACCTCTGCAGCCTGTTTTGAGTGATCTGCAGAGCCCTACTCTCCTTGTATCCTGAATTCATGTACTGTATTACCTTTTTCAATGCTTACCTAAAGCACACTTGCATCTTTCAATTTCAAATTGAACTTGAGTCTGAGACACTCAGCACCTATGAAGCCCAGTTACTCCAAAATTGCTGAATCATAGGATACTCCCAGACATGTATCCATAAAGTATCCTCCAATTTTTTTTAAAAGAAAACATTGACCAATACATCTTGGGACATACCTCTAAAACTTAAGCCTTGTTCTTCATCATGTTGTAAACAGAATAGGAGTGCATACTCCATTATTCACAAGGCTATAAAAAACAGAGGCATGACTGTAATACTAGTGAAGATGCGACCAACTTCTTGTAAAGTTATCTTTCGGTTAACTAGACTTGGAAGCTAAGCTTTTTGGATGACAATAATAGGGAGTTGAAAATGATACAATTGGTACTATAGATAGTAAGCGATTGAATAGAGTCCAAGACTTATTTTAAATAGGACTAATGATATTTTGTGAGAATTTGACATTGGTTAGGTAAAAAAATACATTACCTCCATGTTTTCAAGGGAGAATGTATACAATTTCCTACATATCCAACATGTTTACCAAACTTAAACAAACAGGCTATAGGGCTCCACAGAAACAGAATAGGAAGGGGAAAGAAAACAAGAACTATATTAACCAACAAGATAAGGGAATCAGTGTATTTGTACGTTAACAAAACTAGTAGACTTCTCCAAGGATTTTCCCCTCACAATTAACCAACAACCATTCCACTGTTTAAATTTTGTATTGTTTTGAGAATACAGCTTCCAACTATTTGAAGAGACGCCTTCGAACACTTATCCATATTCTGTCGGCTCTAATATAACGACAGTCGGCCAACCAAGTTCGCACAGTTCAAAGTTTGCCTCTCTCCAGGCCCTAGATACCACATTAAGAGAGACAAAATAGAAGCATGTGCTTAGCTACTACAACACAGACTTAACGTTTATTTTCCGAGTGTAAGAAAAACACATGTAATTTTCCGTATTATTGTATTTACATATGATAGGAAAGTATGCCATTGCCATCACTTATCAATGTAGTCAATCCCACCTAGCAGGGAAAAGGCTTTGGCTGTTTTCCTATATCTAGATGATTTGCTGAACCTAGACATCTACACTGAACCTGAACATAGTAACACATTTCTAATGAAAGGAACGCTTATTCTCATGAAACAGGCACAAATGAAGAAATCATGTACTATAGTGCAACTGAATTCAAACTACACATTTGGTAGTAATTTTACTCAAGAATGCAATAAAACAATAATTTGCAAAAGGGTTGGTAGATCTGAAAAGGACAGGATAAAACAGTTGAGTTTCAATAATGTTAATGCATAGTTGCTTTGACAATTTATTTATTTTTAACTACAAAAATGACACATTTTTTCTGTTTTCAAATAGAAGCACGAGAAATAATGAAAAGTTGTTTTCATTGTTTCCTATACTAGCATTTAAAAACTCACCAAAATGAAAACTAAACATCTTTGTAAACTAAATAGACCCTTACATATTCATGCACAAAGATCCTAAACATGAGAAATGGCGAGTTATGCAGATAAAGCTGAATAATTGTACCTTTCTTTTAAGGAAGACAAATATCGGCCAAGACATCCTTGATGAACGGCATGCCCACAAGAAGAAAGATGAACTCCATCACAATCTGTTGGGCCAAAACCATTATTTGCTAGATGTGTTGATGTTGATTCCATGGAAGCATTCTCATTACACGCATTTCCAGATGCAGAAGAAATGTCCGACATCTCTTTCACAAGATCAGCTGTATATTTCCCAAGCAATGCAGATCCAGTTGTAGTAACATTTGAGTTCCCTCCAACAGTTGGAACATTCTCATCCTCATTCATCAAATTTGAAGACAACAGAAGATCATGCATTTCGCCATGAATGGAGGAGTACATAATCTGCTCTAATGTCTCGAAAGTATATGGTGTTTTTTCTTTTTCCTCGCAAGACGTATCTGGGAGATGAAAATTTTCCAACGCTGGGAAATGATTCTTGATATATTCCAGAGAAGCGTTAACTTCCCCAGGTTGCCCACTACAAGCTAATTCAGTGGCAGCATTCTGATCTAACTGAGTTAAGTTGGAAGATGAAGTTGATTCCAAACTACCTGAATTCCGATTAACTGCCATTGTGTCTATCTCCTTGGTGTTAGTGGCAGGCATGTGTTCTTTATCTGATCGGCGAAGTTGGTCCCATGATGGGGGACCTCTGTCAACAGAACTAACAAGCCTAGATTTCTTGTACATAGAAAAAAGGCATGAATTAAAGCACGGGATAAAATAAGTAACCGTAAATAAAAAAGAAGAAAAAATCAGTGCAAATAACTAGAACCTATACATGATCCAGCTAATAGCAGATGGACTGCCATCATATACCTGAAGAAGAACCAAAAATGAAATTGGATGTCTTGAATTGTGGTCGTGGCAAAGAGAGCAAACAACTTGTTTGGATTCTTCAGAATCATGTTCAGCATCTAAGTCACCTTCATTACCAAGTTGAGATTCATCATCAACATTAGAATCAATGCTGGCCATAAATTTTGTCTGTTGGGCTCGCATTTTCTCCTACATTAAAAACCATGTAAACCAACCACAAATTCAAATGGAGATGGAAATTAAATAGGCACAGCAGAACAGGTCAACCCTGCAAGGATCTAAAAGCAAATAAATCATGTCTAGCATAGTCGAGAATATTTGCAACCAAATGCCTTCCTTAGCCTGTAAAATACCCACCTAAAAGATATGAAAACACTTGTGTCCATCAAAATATTCAAAAAATTAAATACTTCCATTTTAAAAATTAATAGTTAAAAATAAAAACACATCAAGATCATAAAACAGAAACATTATAACACTTCTTTAATATCACTGAAAAAAAATAGAGAATAACATAACAACCTACCAATACTGCAGCTTGCTTCTCTCGAGCTTTTGCCTTGCGTTTCTCACTGTCAGAAGCCGACAATGAGACACTAGAATCTCCAGTTGGAGCACTTTCAGGAATATGATTCACCACTTGAGGAGCAAGTTTTTGTAACTTAATCATGCAACAATCATCAAGCTCAGCAAATTTTTTCAATAAACTTTCAACTAGAGAAGATAAACCACCTGCTTCTACAAAGTTGTCAACATTTTCCTTTCTGTTCATTTCCATCAATAAAACAAGAAGTGACAACAAGCTTTGTTCCCCAACACCATAAAATGAACTCTCATCAATTATTTCTCCAGAGAATGCTATTATGGGAATTTGTGACACATTATTCTCACTAAATTCTTTCTGCTGAGAGCAGATATCTAACGATAATGATAGCAAATGTAGCGCCGGTAGAAGAACCCTATCAGGAGCACGAGATTCAGCAGATTTAAAAGTAACAACAGCATAAAATAGCACAGCACGGATAATCTCCAGGACAACTTTGCAAGTGGCTATTCTGGCTATCCCCTTCAGGGGAGGATAAATTTGGGTCCACTTGGGCAGCTGAGTAGTCAGTGCAGAGACGCTGCAGAAGCGCAGGTATCTTTCTTCGGCAACTTGCAAATCCTTCGAATTCCAACGTGGATGATACAAATCCAATTCTTTCCAAAATGACCACCGCAGAGAATACATACCCTAATATAACAAAATAAAATGCACAATAAATACAGGGAAGCAGAAGAAAGTCATAAATTTCTTCTAGAGTCCACAAAACCTGATTAAAGCCTGACGGATTGCAATATGAAGCAACAGTGTCCAAAATATCTTGAAGCTTATCAAACTTGGAGAGATCACGAGGAAGGGACTTCACCAATTGACTATGAGTAGCATCTCCGATGGATAGCTTATAAATTAGTTCTCTTTTCAAACTTTCAGCAGTAGTTAGACCACAAAAGCGCCGTTCTTTTATTATCAGAATAATAAGAGTAAGCATTTCTTGGACTAAAACAGGTTCATATCTGAAAATAAGAACGAAAAAATTATTATTATAAAATTATATAAAAAAAAAAGATTAAAACAAATTAATGGCAACATAGATGGGTTTGCATGAACACAACATAACAGTAACACACAACAAAAGTAAGATGTAATTATCATTAATCCTGATCAGATCAGACTATGATAAATGGAGACCTAGGTAGTTAATCCCAACATTTCCCAGCAAAAAATAGCATTATCCCGCCTATCCCGGAACGCGCTATCTCACCCGCTATCTGGGATTAACTACCTAGATTGAGACGAGCAAAACATCCAATATTTATTAGATCAGGAGTTATTAGTCGGTGCAACTGAATCTCATTACTTATATTGAAGCTAAGTGACAGAGTACTGATTAAGCAAGACATCTATATTGAACTGGTGGCTTCGCTGCATACACATCTAGTAGTACAAACTCTTTTCTAATGCAGCAGTACATAATGCACATACAATGAGTGACCATATGCAATATATCAGATGTACAAATCTATAGTAACAATAAGCTGGACCGGTAGATATTTCAGTTTCAGCATGATGAAACGAAGAGTGCATGGATTTTAAGATTTCATTTTTATTTTAGTTTCTCTCTTTAGAACATTAATTCATAAAGGAGAGAAATTAGTTCAGAAGAAAATGATGAGATGCCCTCAGTAAAAATAGAACATACAAATAATACTAGGGGAAAAACAATATGGGGTACAGTACAGCATGTCAAACTCTGCATATCCTCAACAAAGAATCCTCTTGAAAAACAAATTAGCTACGAAACCCCATTAGATTTATGAAAAGTTTTCCGTGTTGCGGGAGAAGACATACTCGCTAGACTGTTCAAAATTCAGGGATAAGTAGTTTGATAGTCCAAAGCGCTCTAGAATTCTACTGACAAAAAGATCTTCTGGAGCAAGTGCAGCACAACACTGAAGAAGAAATAGATCAAGCTCCAGACCTTGTTCAGACCTGTAGAAGTAAAAGACTGATATAGCATAATACAATGGATGTGATTCAATACTTAAATACAAATTTGACTTACCAACGCACTGATCTGTACCATTCACATGATAGTAAAGCAGCGTCTCCATTTTTACGCCACATTCCAGCATGGACTTCAGCACAAAAGACCCTAATACGCAATGGATGCTCCATTATAAAGGCAGAGAAACCATAAGGATGACTTCCTCGTAAAGCATGTCCAAAGAAGTCATTATAGATTGTTGATGATGAATTAGCAGAAATGTGAGTCACAACTGGCACTTCAGATTCACAAAAGTATCTCCTTAGTGCCTTTTGTAACAGCATTGAAAGGAATCTATGAAACGGAATGTGAACAGATATATCTTGTGAACTAACATCATAGACTATCTGTGGCCAATCAGGTAATGATAGAGAACGTAACCCATCTGATTCAACAGGAAAATCTTCTTCCATGGTACTATCATTTGATGACGCGAGATGATATTTTTCAGATATTCTAACATTATCAAAATTGGAACGAGCACCAGTATTTACTGAACCAATTTCATCATTTGTTTTCAATTTACCCCTTCTGAAATTAGATATTGTTCTCTTAAATGCTGAAAAATTGCCAGTACCACTGTTTGAAGACAACATGTTAGGAAGTACCTCAGGGGTATTCTCAACTCCCAACCAATTTTCAACAGCCCTTAAAGACTCATATATTAACCAAGTGGCAGAACATGGAATCAGATGCGAAGAAGTATCATATTTTATCTCAAGAACCTGTGATGAAGCGAAGACACTACTTTTACTGGTCAGATTACATGCAGAGCTTTCCTGGGATAGCCTCCCAACCTTAGCATGTCTTAGATCAACTCCATCATCCGATTCATTCCTATTCGTGCTCCAAACAATTTCATCATCCACCTCTCCCTTGCTAGCATCAGAAAACGCCCCATCCACCAATAGAGAGTGAATATTGGCTATAGAGTGCCCTAAAACAAAAGGCAAATGGACATTATCATTTTCTTCTTCTACAAGTTGATTCATTTCTCTCTTTTGAGGGTTCATTCCCTGCACATAGGACAGAAGCTTCATCCAAGTTCTTGAGATATCTTGATGGTCATTGGTTACATATTTGGATACCACCACATGGCTCAGAACAAACCGAATATCTTCAATAACTCGTACTGTTGTCTCATACAAATGTACCCACCTGGAAACCTGTAAGAGGACCATATATTTCTTTACCAAAGCATAATGGATGAAAGAAGATTGAAAACATGATAACAGGAAGTAAAACTGCATTTCTTTTATAGAAACTTCTTAACCATCTTCGCTTAAAATTATCTACAAACATAAAAGCAAGACACACACTTGGTATTCTTGGCACATCTCAGGCATCATATCTACCAAAGTCGTATTACTTTAAAAAGATTTAATTAATAGCTCGTTACCTGTAAACGTCCATTTTCAGCACAAGAAATGAAAATATTCTCCAAACATCCCAACAGCATGGTCAGTAGGTTGATTTCCTTTACAAGACGCGGAGTAAGAGTTGGAACTGTAAGTATCTGCACAGAGAACATGGATAGTAGTGGGTATCTCTTTAGAGGAATATCGCTGCCCTCTTTAATGGCCTCCTTTATAATACTTGGATAGTAAGTGAGAAAAACTTTTGCAAACTCATACTTAAAAGTAGGCTCTCCCAACAATTTCAGGAGTAGCTCATGGAGTTTCTTTACAACATCATTAGTTAAAAACCTCTCAGCTCTCACCAGGACGCTCAATAAACCATTAGAGGAAAACAACAATCTAGCAACAAAACTGAGCAAACTCTCACTTTGCTTGCAAAATTCTAAAAGCATGTCAACCACAGCAAAAGTTAGATCATTTGCAGCCTTCTTTCTTTTTGGAACAGAATCACTCGCCACCAATAGTCTGTCTTTCCAACAACTGAAAAGAGAACCTAGCACAGGAGAAACAGAGTTCGCTACTTCCTCCGGAAGTGGTTGTACCTGCTCAGCACCCTTATGCATTGAGCAGAACCCCTCTCGCTTCCACGCTGTCACATCTCCACAATCACAACAACCACCACCCGTGTATATAACAAAGTAATCATGTCCTGTGTGATCCCCATTCTGAAAACAAGGAACACAAATTGCACAGGTCGAGTCATGTTCACAAGTCCTACACCTGTAAGCTATATCAGTACGACCCCAAACTGCCCCACATACACCCCTCTGGCAACCAGACATATTAGAAAGGTTGGTCAGAGCAGCACTGGGATCACCCTCAAACATCAACCACTTCAACCACACCAAGCACTCTTGAAATGTCTTCCTCGAACCCAATTTTGAATCTTGAGATACTCCTGCCAGTTCAGCATCAGTAGGTAATATAACAGACACCAAATCATCTATCAACTCCTTCTTATCCTTAACAAAAGCAACCAAACCACGCCCATTGAGCTGCTCCTCAGGAACCCCAAACTCCACGAGCCTCTGAAACCCGCACCAAAATCCAAACATGCATTTCAATTTCAACATTAAAAAATCCAAACCCTAAAACTCTAAAAAAAAATGAATAACTGAAAATTAACTCAAACAAGAAAGGGGAAAACAATTCAAAACAACTAAATCAACCAACAAGATCATTTCTCATTTCTTGTAGCTTCATTTCATGTGCAAATTGAATAACTATACAATGATCAAGTAATGAATAGTGTGAATTTTCAATAAGAAGTATTTAGAATCGAAAAAATTAATGTGTTACCCGAACGATTCGATCTCGTGTCCTGAGGGGTTGAGATTCGGAGGGAGAATCGATATCCATCTTATCAGCCATGAAGGAACGCAAGAAACGAAGGAAGCAACAGCACAAGGAGCGAGGATGAAGAAAACCAGAACCTTCACTCCCCAGGTTTGATTCTACGGAAGAAAGTTCCTCAGTCCAATTCAATTCCGTGATTTTTGCGAAGAAAGAAGAAACAAAACGGAAAGAAGTGAAGAAAGTAGCGCAGTTGGAAACCCTAATTGGATTTGAGAAAATCCCCAAATTATGGTGTGAAATGTGTTAATCGAATCCCATAGTGAAGGATTATCCTTTTTATTAAGGTGGTGAATGATGATGACGATGGTTATATTATATGCAATGCAGCTACTACACTCAAGACTCCGACACTATTTCTTCGTGCCTTCTGTCTTCATATCTTGCGTTTTCTTTTCATTAACCCATTATTTCTTAATTTTGGAATATATATGGAATAATAGGATTTTATCATTTTTAAGGAACTTTTTTCCACAAGGGAAGGTGGTATGGGGTTAATTTTTTGTCCTAAATTATTATATTAATTTGTTTTTTTCGTTTTTATTATTTAAATAAATGATTTATATATATATATATATATATATATATTATTTCGCTATATTGTGTTGTTTGTTTAGTATTATATTGACATATCACCTTTAGGGGTAATTTAATCACAAATTTTAACATCTTCTTTAGCTTTGGAGGAAAATTGAATTTCGGTGATTTTTTACATCAAATGGACAAATGAACAATGTCAAATTTAAATATGTGTCACTTTAATTAAGTGAGGTTACTGAAATTGACAAATTATTTTAGATAACCTAAATTCAAATCTAAGCAGAAATAATTATAAATTAAATTTTACTTATCTTTAAATTAAATTTTGAATTATTAAAGTTTCATTCTCTTAAAAATCGGAAGAGTTAAAAAAAAGTGAACAATGTCAAATCAATTTGATGCAAAGAAGTGAACAATGTTTTATTTGATTTCTTTTGTTGGTGACAAGTAGACATGACAATAGGACTAGTTTCCCCCTCCCCCAACTCATTCGCGACGAAATTCGGGTTTCTCCATCCTTGCGCTGCATTTAGTTATAATAATAATAAATTTAAAAGTTATATTTATTTTAATTAATATAATGAAATAATCATTACTATCAAAGATATTATAATTTTAATATTTAAAAAATATTAAATATATATATATATATATAATTTAAAAATGACAATAGTATTACTACTAAGGCAAGCTTAGGGGACGGGGTATAGAGTGAATATCAACACTCTCAATCTTGTTCTACCATTGTGTTTTAATTTTGAAAAAAATTTGAACTAACACTCAATCAAAGTGGGTATTAATCGCCCAAATTGAGACTGGTTCTGAATACTAACAATGATATTGTCATATCTAGTTATCATTTTCATTTTACTTCATTTTTTTATGCAAAGCCAAGTGAATAATCAAATTTGTTTTACTCCATTCTTTTTTCTTACATAGAACACGTGAACAGTGTCAAAATTATTTTACTTCACTCATTTTCCTATCCTAATGGCATGTGAACAATGACAAATTCATTTTATGAAGACATTTGAACAATATAAAAGTTATTTCACTCCAACACCTTAAAACTCTATAAATATGAACATCTTTCGTAACATCTTGTTCACATTGAAATTATAAAAACTATTACATATTTGTGTGAGATAGGTACACATTAGCGGAGTTTGTTACGAAATAGGGTAATAACGATTATTTTAAAATTTTTAATAATTTTTTAAAAAATATTACTATTTTTATTTTATTTATATGAGATATTTTATTTGTCACACTCATCTTTAAAAAAGTATTATTACTTTTACTTTATCTCATCTTTAAAAAAGTATTATTACTTTTACTTTATTCATAATAGATGAATTATAATTTTGTCAACAACAATTACTCTATTCATAAAAGAGGAGTTATAATTTCGTCAACAACAATTAATCTATTTTGATATATTATATGGATCGAATTAGGACGAGAGCCGGACTTTAATCATGTACAAACCAACTATTTGATATATTGTATGCACCAAATTAGAGCGATGGCCGAACTTTAATCCTATACAACCCATATCCAAAATTTTATACTAGTACTTCTTGTATCCAAATTTTAAAATTACTATTCTAATTCCATTAAATATTCATCTCTATCTCCAATATATTTGTCGCGACAAGTATAGGATAATATTCTTAAAATCAACTGTAGAATTGTGATTTGATGTATAATTTACAAATGAATTTGATTGAATGTATGAGAGTAGTTAAATTTTATATTAAAAAAATATTTATGTTAAAGAATTGAAAAATGAATAATGATTAACTTGTGAAAGCCAGATTATATATTGTGTAGGATAATTGTGGTTTAATACATGTTAATATATGATGAATTTCGACTAGACATGACATAATATATGTTAATAAATATGCTAATTAATATTTAATATTATGATGTATGTTGTTGTAATTTTGGAATCTATAATCGAACGTATTTTATGAATTGAATGTTGATATATATTTAAATTTAATACGTGAAGATGATATATATATATATATATATATATATATATATATATTATTTTATGAATTAACGTAATCAAATTACGTACATCATTGTATCATAGAAAATGAAATTTATTTTATTAAATTTTTTTAATTATTAAAATTGTGTATCTTTTTATTAAAATTATAATTCTCTATTATAACGAAGAGAATAATTTATAAAAAAATTACAAAATAACTTTTATAATTATAAAATAAAATTTTCAATTTAAATTCCAACTAAATTTTAATTATTAAAAATATAAACCAAAATAATATTATATTTTTAATTTATACATTAAAATTTTGATCACCCCATACAAATTCAAAAATGTAATAAACATATATCAAGATCGGTTGTGCAGACAAATGACGTTGATCTCCCTTTACGTGATATATACTGTGCGCCACAAGACAATGAACAAAGTTCTCAAGAATCATCCAAAATCTAGCCGTATATGTGTTGAGACGAAATTAAGAAAAAATGATCAATCAAAATGATATACGCTGTTGTGTTGGACCATGGGACGTTACAACAACAAAAATTGCCCAAATATTGTTGGGAATATTATACATTTAGGATATTAATTTATTTTTATACTTTATAATTATAAAAAATAATAAGTTATTTTTTTCATCTATGTTATTATTTTGTGTATTTTATCACCTAATTAACACTGTAATTAATATAATTGATGGCCAAAATAATTTAAAAAAGTTAAGAATTTTTCAAACACAATAACAAAAAAATAAAAAGGAGATGGGATCTCATTAAATGAAAAAGGAAATACAGTTCAAAACATAATAAAATATTGGGAGGGGGAAGTTGTGTATACAAGTGAAGGAGGGGTAATTTTGAGTTTCTTTTTTTAATTTTTTAACAATAATAATAATACCATTGGAACACATAATTTGACAAATACACATTTAATGGAAAATAAAAAGTGATCTCCACTATATTTTATATTTGTCTTCTATTTTATATTAAAATTTATATTCAAATAACATTACTGAAGAAAATACATAGATAAAAAAAATTATTTTTAAGGTTAAATTTATTTTACACTAACCACCAATAAAAATTATTGTTTTTTCTTTTCATATAAATAATTGTAGAATATACTAATATTTAAAAGAGTGAAATGACTTGGCAAAATTGTTGACTTTGACAATGTTAATCTAAAACAAAATTAATACTAATTATGTATATCATTTAAATTCACATCAACAATAAAACAAAAATAAGGAGAATTGAAGAGTTCTTGTTTAAACTACTTAGATAACTATATAAAGTCTTTGTAGTGATTTTTTAAATTTCTAAAATTGGTAGAAGCAATCGAAATAGTCTTTTTATATATATATATATAGCACAATTATTTTTTTACAAGTACCAATAGTCTTTGAATATACTACATTTTAGAAAAAACAATATCTCTTAAATTGACTTGGTAAAAGAAGTTTGAAATTAAATACGGAGTCCTTGTTAGTCTTTCTGTCTTAATGGAGTTCTACATTTCTTTTAAAAAATGGAAAAGATTTCAACTCATTTTTTCTTCATCCTCACCACCTCTCTCATTCGTCTCCTTCTCTCCCACTAGTGAATTGATTATAAAAAGATGAGTTTACTTTAGCGATTTATTAGTCAACAAAGAAAAATATTATCTAAACGCGTAAATAAATTGACCTTCAAATAACAACGGTTAATTACTATTGCTATAAAATAAATTCGTATTTTATCTTTGTTATCTTTTATTAATTCATTACCTTTTGTTAATAATGAAAAAATATATATGAAAAATGCGAATTGATCACAAGAACTATCTATAAAGTCTATTTAAATTTAATTATAATAGATAGCTACCATTTCACATTCAAGAAATATGAGATTTTTAATTAAATTATTTTTTACCTACTAACTTGATATTCATTATAAAGTAACTAATTTAATACTATTCAAACTTTCAAAAATAAAATAACTATTTTCTTATTTTTTTTTATCTTAATAATGATGATAAATACTACTATAATTAATTTACACCGTTAAATTTTGAGTTTAAAATCGAGACAAACTTTCATCCTAACAATATTTGCGTTTGCAAACTTAAATGACAATTTAATCTACAATTTTTTATTGTTAACTATAAAATCGTCATTTATTTTATTGTCCATTCCATAAAATTAGGTACAAAAAGTTACTCCTATTTACAAATTGTAATTGGACTAATGCTAAATTTACAAATACTAACTTACAATTAGTGCTAACCAACTTCCAACAACCTTTAAGAGTATCCCAACTAGTTCTAACACAAGTTAAAAAGATTGTTGTGTGAGAGAATGTCATTAGTGACATGCTGAACTTGGTCTTGCTGATTGATCTTACATTAATTAAACCCATAGAATGTATATGATGCAGGTATACATCTTCCTCATAAATTTGAATATTGTACATTTATACATAAAAGAAACACAAACAAAAAATAATTAGATAAACATAATAATAAGATATGAATATAATAAGTTCGTTCATCTTCATAAAGATGGATGTAATAACTATGCACTACAACATCAATTCCTAATACAAATGCAAAGTCCTCAACTTGTATGAAAAGATAGGATATTAATAGGAATCTATAATAACATTGTTTTCTAATAAAGACAATAACAAAACTCACAAGGACCATGGCTCTAAAATCCACTCTTCAACCTCAGTTACGGCCTGATATATAATAGTTTTAGAAGACTCTGCAACAGTATCGCAATAACAATTGCGACAGCATCATCTACATTTTACCACAAGATAAAAGTTCTTAAAACCATGACAAGGACCATAAAAACCGCATATAATTCAAGAAGACACAAATGCTTAACTAGATCACATTGATGCATGATTTATTTTTTTATCTTCCATTAGATTCAGCATGCCTTGATCTACACCCTACTTGCTCTAGAAACTTGGTAAGTCGCAAATGCTTTGCAGCCCATTGTTCAGCCAACTTCTGTTCTTTGGTTTCTGCATCTCTTTTCAGGCCTGCTAACTGTTCCCTATATTCTCCTTCAATTCTATCCAACGCAACCGCTTGTTCCTCTCTAAGAGCTTTTATCTTCGCTTCGATTTCCTCCATCTTCTCCCTCCTTCGACTCGCCTTCTCCGATTCCAACTGCAGTTCCACTCGGCTTAACCTCCACGCCGCCTCTTTCTTATGTGCTGCCAATGCATGATGCACTTCTTCCAATTCCTTACAGCAATCAACTAACTCGGACATCACCAAGTTTTCGCCGAAAGTTAGAACGGCTCCGTGAGGAGCTACATTGCCTAAAACAAGTGGCGTATTGTCTGGTCGCATCCAGGGGGGAGGCGCTGCCACTGTTGATGGAGAGAGGCTTAGTGTCACTGATGGTGAAGGTGGCCTAATAGGTGCAGCGTTGTTTGAATTTGAAAGCCAAGAAGGTAACAATGTCGATGTTGGCGCTTGCGCATCGGTATGCAGAAAAGAACTGTTGGAAGCAGCCATAACAAATGAAGGTGAAGGTCTCTCTTTCACTAGTTTCTCAGCGAAACTCTCGAGTATATGTTCGTACTTACTGTCGTTTATCGGGTCGACGTTTCTGTTAATCACTTTTGTTTCTCTTTGTTGCTTTTCTTTGAATACTTCCCACCACTTCCCTAACCTCTTAGCAGTGCGACCGGGGACTTGCGCAGCAATTTTCTTCCATTTGTTTCCGTGTGTTGCTTGAAGGCTAATAACAAGACGCTGTTCTTCTTCAGTGAGTGATCCTTTCTTAATGCCTGGCTTGAGGTAATTCTTCCACCTTTCTAAGCACGACTTTGCGTCCCGGTTAAGAGGCGTGTTCATGCGCTGAGACACGAGGTTCCATTCCCTAGGACCGTACTGTTTGACATAAGCGCGGAGTAATGCATCCTCTTCCGCTCTCCACCGCTGCCTATCCTTCATTTCCAACAGCATATCCCACAGCTTGTTTCTTCAAACTTAAAATCTTCATACTGTCTCTAGAAAATTCATCACAATTCAATCAATTCACTGAGAAACAAAGTAGTATAGTATCTATCAAGAGGGGAAAATGTGAAGTTTATATAATTTCTAATCATATGTCCACAAATGAATGAAATTGAACTATTGGTGTGACAAACATATATGTCAGAAATGTTATATTTCAACATGGTACAAAGAATGAAAATTCATATGCAATGAAGAATCTAACGAAAACAAACAATGCATACAAAACATTTAGGAAGAAATGCATGATTAGAAGAGAAATTCTCAAGGATTAATCAATGCCCTTTGAATTCAAAGCATTAATTTCTAAGCTTCAAGTACTAGTAATGATATCTATTCTTTCTGTCAGTAACTAAGTGGTAAATTATTTGACCAGCAGATAAATCTCAAGGTTTTGATAGCAAAATCATTATTTAAAGTCAACATGTCAAAAATAGATTCTAGTAATTATCGATTTCATTCTTTTTACAGTTTCAATTAGACCATGAAAATATTTAGTCAAAATTGTGGCCTTCAATAGTTAAAGAGCCACCAGTATTGGAAAAACAGTAGCTATAAATACTAATGAATTGTTTGAATAATTAAATGAAGATCAGGATAACAAGCATTTGATTACAATTGGAGATCTGAATTAAAACAGGAAATTCTGAAAATGTTTTTGAAGCTAATGTAACATTCTAATCAACAATAATGAATGAAACCCCCCACCAGAGGTTAAAAATCACAACAAAAAAACCTCTAGGAATGGTTTCACAGGGTTATACACAACATTTCAAGACCAATTCTACAAATTCTTAAAATGAAATTTTAGATTAGCATCCATATAAGTAAGAACCACTCAAAAACCGGACAAAAAAGAGATAGAGAATGTGCAGCACAACATTTAAATTTTAAACACAAGACAAACACATAATAGTTGAACTTTAATACGTTGTGATAATTAAACAAGAGAACAAGTGTCCAAAACTCGAGTAACATCTCTAAATTCAGGAACACTCTTAACACAATTTGAAGCAACAACAAAATAATAGCACAAAAACGGAAATATAAAATACATTATTATTAACTATTAATTAATAGAATACAAAAACATATTCTAACACCTGAGCTTCAAGCTGAAAAGAATTTAACTGCCAAGTAAATTCACACAAACTAAATCCATAAACATGCATAATTCAAGAAAATTCACATAGACTATATATAATGCAAAATATGTAACAAAACAACAAAACTTTTATTTCATCAACAAAAAAACAACCAGTTAAAAAAAAAAACAGAACAAGAAACATTCCTCCAAAACAAACCTACTTAACAAAAAAAAAACATATTTTTAGAAGAAAAAAAGAACCTTTTAGTTATGTAGTAGCAACCCAGATGAATTTTATCAAAGGAAAAATAAGTAAAAGAAAATGGGGTTGAAAAGATAAGAAGAAGTAGAAAAAATGGACAGACTACCTCGGTGGTCTAATAATAATAATAACAACCTAAACTCTGGTCCATGAAACAGAGAAGAGTAGCACAAGTTGAATAAAAAAAAAAGAAGAGGAAGTGAAAAACGAGGTGTAATGTAAAAGCAGAAGCACCTTATCATGGTATCTCAAGAGAGAGAGAGAGAGAGTAATAAAAGAGAGTGAAATGGACCAGAGAGAGAGAAAAGTGTGATAAGACAGGACATGAGGAGAGAGACCCCACAAGAGAGAGATAATACAAGAGAGAGAGAGAGAGAGAAAGGGTACGTCAGTTTCAGCGCTTATTATGCGAGAAAGAGAGAAAGAAAAGGGCACGCGAGGGATAAGGGACGGACACACATGATCATCATCACTTCACTCACTACTACAGCTAGGTGGTACTAATAGTAACTACTAAATCACTGCTGTAACCCATTCATTATATAACTTTGTATTTAACTGCATCAAATTATAACTTATATATTTATAAACACATAAAACTAAAATATAATAAAATATTCAATTTAATAACTTCAATATTTTTTTAATTGAATTAATATTTAATAACTCCACAAAAAATATTAACTTTAATTTTTAGACTCAATTTTAAAAGAGTAAATCGTTATTTTTTATTTTAAAATTGTAAGTTAATATAAATTTAGAATTTTAAATTTATAAAATATTTTGATTTTTTTAAATTATTTAAAGACAATTAAAATATTCATTCAACATTCTAAATCTTAAGTAAAAAGTTGTTTCATGAGTCTAAACAATTTGATAAAGTTAATTAAAATTTCATAAATTTGAAAATTTAAATTGACAAAGTCTACAATTTTTAAATTTAATACTATT
>JBBPBT010000720.1:1952530-1968175 GCA_037974875.1 Cicer bijugum | reverse complement strand
AATAATAAATAAATTTCAGTGTCCATTTATATTTTTAAGTTTAAGTATTTAATGATTATCAAATTCCGATTATCCAACATTTAAAAAAAATTGTGAATGAATTTCATTTAATAAATTTATGTTATTATATTTTGTTGAGTTTCGGTTAAATTGAATTATTTTAGAAAATATTTCATATTGTTTTTAGAAATTACTTATTATGTCCGAATTTTAATTCTTTTAGACTTAGACAAATATTTTAAGAAATAATAAATTTAGATTAGTTTAGCTATTTTTATATTTCATTTATCAACGAAAAATAAAATTTATTTAATACATATTTTTTAATTTTCAAGAATATAAAAAAATATTATTAATTACATCTTGATTTTCTAACATAACTAAAATTTTGCGACAAAAGTAAAAAAAATTTAAAGGAGTAAAGATAGGAGATGGAAGAAGTACTTGGTACTCATGTGGTCATATAGAGAAACTTTTGACTTACGAAATTTTATAAGTAAATGATATGTTGATATAATTTGGATGATTTATGAGATTAAATAGCATATATATATATATATATATATAGATATTGATTGACATTGATATAATACACGTTGTAAAATTATGTCATGATTTTCGACATACAAAAATTATTAAAGTGGTTTAGCTTCAAGTGACAATTATATGAGTGATTTAATATCAAAGTGAAAATTATATGAATGATTTAACTTCAAGTGAGATATGCTCTTAATGGTGACATATCATATTTATTTTAAATTATGATTATCGATGTAAATAATATACAAACTCTTGCAGGGACTTAGCTTCAAGTGATGTATATATTTTTTGTGATTGAGTATGATAAGTTATTGAAGTAGTTTATAACTTCAAGTGAAATATGCTCATTTTGGGTATAATGATTCTTTTGAATTATGATTGTCGCTATAGACAATGAGAGCAAACGATGCAACAATTTCAATCAATGAAGACTTTTGGATTTGGTTGAAATTGAATGATCTTGAAAAATGTCACACATCTCATAGTGTTATAAATAAATGGGAAAGTCAAGGCTACACATATGAACTTTAGTTATTTGTTATAAGTTGTACCAATCGAAAACACTTTAAACTTGCATCGATATTTTTTTCTCTCTTATATTCTTGTGTAACGAGGTTGTGAGATATAGTTCAAACATTTGCTTCAGATGTCGTATGAATGTTTTAGGGATTAAGAGACGTTTGAGAGAAATATATGTGTTGTAAAAAAAATTACATAAATATTATTCTCTAGTTGTCATTATTATATCTAATTATGTTTATCTAATTTCTCTATTACTGATTTTTGGACAAAGACGATCTACTTTTGTCTTCTCTATATTCATTATCTATGTCTCCTTATTCTCTCTCAATTCTAAACATCACTCTTTCACTTATTTTATCATAATATTTACTTAAAAATACTCTAACTTTAGTAGCCCAAAGCTAAATATTTGTTTTATCTAAAACATTTAAAAAAATTAGGTTACTTTAATATAATATAAATTTATAAGAGACCCATGAAAAAATATGAAGAAGTAAAATGTATCAATAGTCACTCCTATTTCATAGTTTTTCCCTTCACAATGTCAAGATTTGGCTCATCTCTACAAACTCTTTGTCTATACTCTCTCCACCTATATTATCTCTCTCTCTCATCAATTCTTCTCTCTCTCCCTCTATTTTATCTTCTTTCTCTCTGTAAAATATTTATGAAATTACTGATAACTAATTTGCGCAAAAGATTTTAAATGAGCCACATTTAGTGCAATCTTAGATCTTAACCACATTTTATATATTAAGATTGATCTTATAATATCTTTATTAAATTGAAGCCAAACAAAGTTGAAAAAGAGAGCTTGTTTAGATTTGATTTAATTGCACTAATACTTTTAAAAGTTAAGAATATTTTTTAAATAGTGTTTTTTCAAACATTCTAGATATATCAATATTACTTTGGCTTGAGTAGAATTGACTTGGATCCTACAAATAAGATTTTGAATTTGAACTTTATATATAAAATATGTTGTTCAAATATGAGACTCTACTAAAAATATATGTTAAATTCCTCAATAGAAATTAACCATCGACAAATTTAACGACACTCCTCATCAATAGCATGATAGTAATAAATAAATAAAAACATTACTTGTCAATGATAATGTCATCTCTGAGTTGCTGCAAGTTAAG
Source organism: Cicer bijugum (assembly GCA_037974875.1). Taxonomy (NCBI): domain Eukaryota; kingdom Viridiplantae; phylum Streptophyta; class Magnoliopsida; order Fabales; family Fabaceae; genus Cicer; species Cicer bijugum. The sequence goes on along the minus strand of JBBPBT010000720.1, from coordinate 1,965,968 downwards.
GATCAGACTCTTACTTTTAATAATGAAGTCTTTGAAATATTTTAGGAAAGAAAAGAAAGCTGGTGTCTCAACCAAGGGGATTTATAGATAGCTTCACCTCACTCCAAATACTATTTTTTTTTACTTAATCATCTAATTGTTAGGAAAATAAGTCCCACTAATCTATAATTTCATTGTGGATGTGTAAACTCCACAATCAAAACACACATCTAAAATCAAAAAATAAATAGTGGAACTCCAACTCTACTATGTATTATATTATTAAGTGAATGATTTGTATTTTTAAGAGTTGAATAATCATTTGACAGAAATTAAATATCGAATTGTTTTCTTGTGTAATTGTTTTCAAATTTCCAAATGAAAGGGGTGTGTAAAAAGGCAAGTGTAACTGTAATTCCATAAATAGACATGACAAGAAAGGAAGCGACAAAGAGTAGCATTTGCTTACGTCTCTCTAGGGGAATTTGAGAGTAAGTGTTACTGTTATTTTCTAGTAGAAATTTGCTTACATCTTATTCTTATGACGACTACTACTACTACTTACTTTAAAGCACTCTAATAACTATCTTCAGAAAAATGCTCTTTAATTTGGTACTACAACATGTCATATATATATATATATATATATATATATGAACATAAAATTCTTTATATATTTCAAAGGCACAAGACCAAACTATATCACAAACAAACAAAAAAACTTACTAAGATGGCTGCAATTAATTAATACCTTAATCTAGCTCTAGAAACTAAATAAGTAAAAAAAAAAAACTCTAGAAACTAAAGGTTCATTTTTGGAGAAAATACACAAGATCAAAACTAATGTTCATAATCATAAGTCTTATTAAAAGGAATTAATGATAGAAAGCTAGATATAAATGAAGTCTTTAACTTCTATTTGGATTCTACCTGCTCTTGAAACTTATGAAACAATTAAGTGCTTTGCATCCCCTTTTAAATTTCTGCTTAATTTTTCAATATGTTCCTTAAAGCTTTTGAATTTGAGTCTTTGCCATTTTGCTTCAATTCCCTCCATTTTCTTCTTCCTTTAACAATCCTTCTAACACTCCATCTGCATGCAAAGAAGAATATTGCATTGAGAGAGAAGAGACAATTGGTGATGAACTTGAAATCATGGAAATAAACAAAAGTGATGATGGAGCTAGCAGTTAGTACATCAGTGTGTATGACAAAAGGGTCAAATGGAAGTAACCATGAGATATGCATGACATGGTAAAAAGGGTGTGTTATTTTTTCACTATTTTCATTGCAAAAGACATGACAGTACTGCTCTGCATCATTTTTTATTAGTAAGACATTTTATGTCTGTATTTGTAAAGTGCCATAACTATAACTCACCAAATATGTTATATAATTATTTTGTTGTCAGTGTTAAATTATTCAACCACTATGCTCAGTGAAAAAAAAATTAAAAACACTCAACTATTTTATGTGGACAAAATTATTATGACAAACTGATTAGCTCAAATAGAAACAAGCTTAATTCGTTTAAGTGCAAATCGTTTGAGAGGGTCTTCGTATATATGAGTATAAATCAGTTTGGAATAACTCTAATTCAAATTCAAATTCGAATAATATTTTTTATATAAAATTAATCATTGAATCGATCACAAGATATCCAATATTTTTTATATATGTTGGAGTACCTTCTAAGTAAATGACTTTTTTTTTAAAAAAAAAAAACCAAAGTAAAATTTCATTTAAAATAAAATATTCAAAATACAAGACATGCCTCAAAATAAGAGATAATAAAAGTTACGATATAAAAAACACTAAAAGACTCCAAAATTAAAAAGAATCGCTAACTACTTAAGAAACCAACCAACCACATTTACCCTACCACAGCAACCAGTCACAAAAACTCATATAAAAATGTTATTTTGACATCCATGTAATATAATTTTAAATCAAATTCAGTCATAATATATAATACATAAACTTGATATTCATTGATTTCAATGTTTGACTATAGCAAATAACTCTAATTTTGATATGCTCAACAGAACTTCTTGAAATCCATTTAGTTGGACCTTTATGAGTTAGTCTTTTCATTTAATGTATTATCATTCATATATTGTTTATTTTTGTTAGAAAGTTATGCATTAGTTAGAACAACTATTTGATGAAGGAAAACTTATAAGTAAAACTTATAGTGAAACTTATAAGACACAGGTTGTGCCACATGGCAGTTTTAAAACTCAATTTTTAAAACGAAAAATAATAAAATATTCTTAAAATAATTAGATTAGATGTGATATCTTTTTATTCCTTGAGTTTTTATGATACAAGTTGTACACTTTGATAGTCATACAAGTTGTTATTTTTAAATAATTATTCAATCGCACTAGGAGATATGTAGAAGCAAGAGCACACTCTTTTTACCAAATAACTATATAGCTTTGATTTCTCAATCGCACTAGGAGATATGTAGAAGCAAGAGCACACTCTTGTCAAACACATTAATAAAAATACTATTTTTAAGTATACTTTTATTTCAAAATCACATTAAAAAAAACAATTAATATTAATTTTGCACAATTAATTATAGGTAACCGTATTTTTAACGGATGTCGTAGGGTGTTAATATATTCCCTATGCATAATCGACTCCCGAACTCAAAATTTAGTTTTAAAGACCTGTTTTTTTTTTTCCTTTCTATTTGTAAGGGTTTATCAATATTTTTTCTATTTTAAAATAAATTTTGGTGGCAACTCCATTGAATTTGAGAAACACTCGAAAATTTAGGTCGCGACATAAGGAAAGAATAACACCAAGATTTACGTGTTCAACCTCAAGTAATTGAGACATAAGTCACAGGCAACCAAGCTAGACAATTCACTATGAATATTTGAATTTACAAGATTAAGGCCTCTTTAAGATTGATCTCCTAGTATCTAACACTTTTGAGAACACATCAATACTAATTTTTCACTAAATTTCTTCTCTCTCCCTTGATCTTTGTTTATGAGTTTCTATGAATCCTCTTGGTAATTGCATAAACCTCTATATCTCACCAATTTTTCAAGCAATGCAAGACAATACATTTTCAGTTATTTATATTGTTTAAAGGCATATTATCTTAACTAATTATAATTATCTTTGTCATAACTAATTTGGTCAAATTCAATTATAACTAACATTTAACCATAACTAACACTAGTTATTTGATTTGAGACATATCTCCACAATCTACAACAAAATATGAACATAATAAATTTGAAAAATTTACAAATGTAATCTGAACAAAAATAAAACAAAATCAATATGAAGAGTTTACAAACTTAATCTGAACAAAATAGAAATATAATTAATTTGAAGAATTTACAAACTCAATATGAACAAGATACAATTCATAATTAAACAAGGACTAATTAAAGTCCAAATTTTCACTATAAACCGACACTCAAGACTAAAAGAGAAAAACATTGAAAAACATAAAAGAGTAGATGAACTCAAGCTCAAAGTTCTCAATTTATCTTAGAGTTCAAAGAGAGAAACATTTGTTCAGGTTAGAAATAATTTATGCCTGTTCTTTTAAAAGTGTGAGAGTTATTATTATTATTAGTTTTGTTGGAAGCAACTACTCAAGTTCTAGTCTTTTGTATCCAACTTGATAGTGGTTTAGTTCCTTCTTCAATCTGGGGTTGTCAGGTTGTTAGGAGAAGACTTGACTTGTAAGGTCAAGGTGATTAGTTTTTCAAAAGTTTGGGGTTGTCAGGTTGTTTAGGAAGACTGATTTGAAGTGTCAGGTGCTTTGTAATTCAATGTATTTGAATTAGTGGATTAAATTCTTCTAAATGATGAGACTGGATGTAGCCAAATTAGTGGTGAATCAGGATAAATCTACATGTCAAATTATTTATATTTTTATTACTTGTTGTCTCTGAATCTGATTGCTTCTATTTCAAGTGAATCACCAAAATAAAACTAATTTTTTAATTATTTATAAATTATTAAAAAATTGTCTAACTTTGACAATCACAATTCAATTCCCCAAATGTGCAAGTGTCTTAAAATTGATTTCTAGTTTATTCACAACTCAAAAGGAGTTTTAAGAATGGTTTTGTTTGGAAATTTATGCAATAAATACACATCAAATATTAAAGCAAACATGTATAACTCACTTCATTATTTGTAGTTCGAGATAATAAATGTAGCTATAATATAGGGCATGGCTAGAAAAAAGTGGAAAGAACGGTGTTTAGTGTTAAAAATAATGTGAAATAAAAGAAAAGGAAGGTTAAAAGTGAAATACAGCATATATAGGATTAGGTATGGAAATAATATTCGGACTCGCCTGAATTCGATCAATTCAATAAACAATTTAAATTTGCAGATGGGTTTTTTCGGGTTGATGGGTTGAGCGGGTGAAAAATAAGGATTCATATGAGTTTACATGGTCGGGTTCAGATGAGTAATTTAGATCCGTCAGTATCTAAACTCAATCGAATTATATTATTATTTTTATAGTATATATTAATATTATTAATTTTATATTATATATTAATATATAAAATTAAAATACACAGTAGCAGTAGCACTACTTATCACAAAGACACAAAGCCCAGATTGGCAGGTTGGACCAATAAATTATAAAAGACCATATTTTTTTTAAATAAAAGCAAAAAAAGGCTCAATATTTTTTTTAAAAAAATAAAGCGATAAAACCCAATAAAGTCCAACCCATTTTTACCCATCTATACATAACGGACACCCGATATACTTGATTTAAAAAATAGACCAATAAATTCCACCTATGAGTTGAATCAGTTTCACACTTTTGAGTCAAAACCAACCATAACCTCCCGATTTCTGCCCCTATATAGGGTAACTATATCATTTTTACACACAACTCGTGAGTTTAGCTTATTAATGGTGGTCAATGCCAAGTAATTATAGGTCGCAACTATAACTAATAGAATAACAAATATGTCATTTTTGCTTTTAAACGTTGCTTGTATACTTCATTTAAACAGATAATCATTCGTACAAGCTATCTCTTTAATTTTCACTATTTCTTTACTTTTATTTTATTTAGCTTAATGGTCCTAAAAAATCAAAATATCATACTTACTCAGAATTAAAAGACAAAGTTTCTTCTTAAACATAATGCAAGAGAAAGCTAGCCGATTGATTGACAACAGGTAAATTAGTCCAAACTATTATGAAGAGAACGACGACGGAGCAAGTAGTAGCAACTAGCATCTAGCAACTAGCAAGCCTCCCAAATGGATTTTACTTTATGTGAAGAATATTTTAATTCATGACAATAATAAATGAAGATTTTTAAGTGACACAACATAGTCTACTAAATTAATTAAAATATTACACATTACATTTTGGGATACAATCATGTTATGTGTAATTTTTTTTAATGGTAAAATTAATTAAAAAATTATTACAAAAATAATCCAACAAGCCAAATTATAATATTAATAATTTAAATTGTTAATTTTAATGTTATGTTAACCCAAAATTGTATGTATGTTTGAAATGTAATTTAAATTATTTTTGGATTTTTTGTTTTGTTTTATAATACATGTTATTTTAGAAATAAAAATTTATTTTAAAATAAATATAATTTTTTATTTTCAATGCAACTTTAATAATGTTTTTCTTATACTATCATTCAATAATTATTATATATACAATTTTTAAAATATTATTATATTTTTTATTTTGATAATAATAAAAAATTTACTAATAACTAAGATGATTAATTTGATAAAATTATTTATTTTTTCTTTTAATTATTGTATTTTTTTAATATACATGTAAAAGCTTTAAATGACATTAATAATTAAAATAATTTAACTCTTTAATTTATTATTATATTTATTAATATATATGTAAAAACTTTAAACTATTTCTATTTTGAAATTGTAAGATAGATGCATAATAAATAAATAAATAATTTTTTTTAGAAATTATTATTAATTTATTAGAAAAAAATAGTCCGAAATGATGTTGAGAATTGGTTAAAATAAAAGGAAGGAAAAGTGGGAAGATACCGAAATGAGTGAAAAAGAGAAAGGACGATGCTTACAAAGTGTCTAACTACTTTAGAGCACTACTAGAGCTAGCTTGGTTTTTGTCTGACACATGAAGAAGGGGTAAATCTCAATTCTCAACTAGGGAGAGCTCTCCATCCATGCTATAGGAAAGAAATAGAGTGATGAGTGAAGACAAAAACACTGAATTGAAGCAGAGGGAGAAACAGAAAATTGGAATTTGACAAGACATTGGAAGAGAGAGAGAGAGAGAGAGAAAATGCTAAAGCTGCATTTAATGCACCAAAGCAGAGTCATACGTTGGTTTCAGCGCTCAAAATACTTACCCTCTCTCCCCCAACTCCAATCCCACCACAAAACACGAAAGATAAATCACTTAACCACTATTCACAAATAAATAAAAAACTAATTGATAAATAATTTAATCAAATTATTTAATTATTTTTTATTTGATTTTTTTTATACAAATACAACTAATAATTGTTTAAATAAGATAAAAATACAACTTCTAATTCTTTAGCTTAATTACCGATTACAATTCAGTTATTTTTTCTTTTGAATTGATTTTTTTATTTAATTTTAACTAATAATTTAATTTTTTATGTCTGTCAATCATTTTGATATTTTTTATATAGATTAAAAAATTTTACAATTTAATTTTTACATATATGAAACGGATATTGTATTTAGGAATGTCATTTTTGTTGGAAAACCCTATAACGTTGTGCTCAACAATTCATGTCAATTACATGATGAATAACCAAAGGCGGAAGCGTACCTGTGGGAATTGCCATTGATGAAATCCTGGGATGATGATGATAGAGCCAATGAGTTGGGTAATCTTCCTCAGTAAAACACTCTGAAGACCTCGCTCTCTTGATAGGAATAGAGAGAACCAGAGAGTTTTCTCCTTTTGGTTTGTGAAACTAAATAGTCTTATTGTGTTTGTCTTGGGGACCACTACCCCTATATATAACTATTATTAGTTATATCCCAAATTGCAGTATTTCTAATTCAGCCCCTCATTAAATCAGAAACTGCTTGGTATCTACACTATTAATTTTCATAACTATTATGCTCTTTAGCCATAAACTATTATATATTATTTGACCCCTAGTTTATTGGCTAATTATATAATGACCCTAACACACTTTATTAATTAATTACATATGTGACCCATAAATCTTACAATTTCCCACTGGTCACACATGTATCCTTAGGAGTGTGTTAGACTTTATGACGTAAAAAATGTCATTATAATTACCTTGAGCATAATCCAAATTGTCTCGTCCATTAATCATATCAGCACATGGAACCAAAGAGGCTTTCGTCATAATAAGCATAACTAAACCCATCAATGATCACCCGTACTAACACAACTAAATGACATAGACCCATTATGAAAAGTGTAGCATGAAAATTACATGAAGTTGATTAATGCATGTCAATTTTCAACTGGTCCTACTTTACCGAATGAGATCATACCATAACTTAAATGTACAAAGTAACCAAAACTGAATAGTTTAAACTTTATTTCTGATCAAAAAATCCAAATACAATGTATTTGTACTTTACAATTAAACATAGAACATAAATTACATAATGGACGAAACTCCCACTAAAAATCAACTAGGAACCTAATGAGAGACCATGGGTGGTAGACCTTTAGTGAGCGGATCCGCAATCATGGAGTTTGTCCTTAAGTGTTCTATGGATATCTGTCTACTTTGTATCTTCTCTTTAACAACTAGGAACTTAATGTCAATGTGCTTTGACTTGGTTGAGCTCCTATTATTGTTAGAATACAGGACTGCTGATCTATTATCACAATACAACTTGAGTGGTCGTTCAATCCCTTCAACTATTTGCAGCCCCGTGACAAAATTCTCAGCCAAATGCCCTGGTCAAATGCCTCATGAATTGCTACGAATTCTGCTGCCATGGTTGATGAAGCAGTAAGACCTTGCTTGACACTACGCCAAGAAACTGCTCCACCAGCTAACAGAAAGACATAGCCTGAAGTTGATCTTAAGCTGTATTGGCATTCCGCAAAATCCGAGTCAGAGTACCCAATGATCTCTAACTGGTCTGACCTTCTATATGTGAGCATGTAGTTTCTTGTTCTCTTCAAATATCTCATGACCCTCTTGGCTGCTTTCCAATGGTCAAGACCTGGATTGCTTAAATATCTGCCGAAAATCCCTACTATGAATGCTATGTCTGGACGCATACATACTTGGGCATACATAAGACTCCTTATAGCTGAAGCATAAGGGATCTTTTGCATTTCTTGAATTTCCAAACTTCCCTTAGGGCACTGTTTGAGACTAAACTTGTCTCACTTAGCAACTGGGGTGTCCCCTGGTTTGCAATCCTGTAACCCAAACCTTTTGAGAACCTTATCGATATAGCTCTTTTGTGACAATTCAAAAATACCTCGAGATCTGTCTCGGTGTATCTGAACTCCTAATACAAAAGAGGCGTCACCAAGATCTTTCATCTCAAAATGCTTTGATAGAAATTTCTTAGTTTCGTGCAACATGCCTATATCGTTAGTGGCAAGCAATATGTCATCAACATACAAGACCAGGAAAATATGTCTGCTCCCACTGAACTTATGATACACACAATCATCAATTGTATTCATCTCAAAACCGAATGAGAGAATTACTTGATGAAATTTATGGTACCATTGACGAGAAGCTTGTTTTAGCCCATAAATGGATTTTCTTAGTTTGCACACCATATTCTTTGGGTCTCCCAACACAAAGTTTTCTGGCTGCACCATATAGATCGTCTCATCAATGTCGCCATTGAGAAACGTTGTCTTTACATCCATTTGATGAAGCTCCAATTCAAAGTGAGCAACAAGAGCCATGATTATTCTTAAAGAGTCCTTCGATGAAACCAGAGAGAAAGTCTCTTTATAATCAATCCCTTCCTTTTGAGTATAGCCCTTAGCTACAAGACGTGCCTTATATCTCTCCACATTACCATTGGAATCCTGCTTGATTTTAAAAATCCATTTGCAACCAATGGGTTTCACTCCTTCAGGTAATGGGATAAGTTCCCAAACTGAATTATATTGCATAGACTTATAGTCCTCATTCATTGCTTCGATCCACTTATCTGAATGGGAATCTTGCATGGCTTGATGAAAGTTGACCGGGTCGTCTTTCGTCATGCCAACATTTTCCTCTACCTCATTGATAAATACTACATAATCATCTGAAATAGCATTTTTCCTTTATCTAGTGGATCTCCGCAATGGAGCTGGCTCTTGAGGCACTTGTTCTTGAGGATCTTGAATTTGATCTGGATTTTCTTCTTCTTGAACAACTAGATTATCTTGAGTTTATTCAATAATGGGAAAGTCAACTGGTGGAAGAATCAGTTCTGGAATTGTTACTGATTCCTCAAAGACAAAATGTTTAACCTTAATCTTCCCCCCAAACTCAATATCCTCAAAGAACGTTGTCGTTCCCGTCTCAAAAATTGTTCTCAAATTAGGATCATAAAATTTATAGCCCCTTGATTTTTCTGAGTACCCTATAAAATAGCTGCTAATTGTTCGGGGTTCAAATTTCTTTTCATTCGGCCTATAAGGCCTTGCCTCAGCTGGACATCCCCAAACACGAAGGTGCTTCAGACTAGCCTTACGTCCAATCCAAAGCTCATAAGGTGTTTTAGCCGCTGCCTTAGTTGCTACTCTATTAAGAATGTATCCTGTTGTTTTTAATGTCTCTCCCCAGAGTGACTCTAGCAAGGTAGAATGACAAATCATACTCCTTACCATATCCTTAAGAGTCCTGTTTCGTCTTTCAGCTACACCATTCATGCTGGGTGACCCCGACATAGTGTATTGTGGGACGATTCCATATTCCTCTAGGTATTTGGCAAATGGTCCCGGACGTTGTTCACCTGAACCGTCATATCTGCCGTAGTATTCACCACCACGATCAGATTTGACCTTTTTAATTCTCTTATTAAGTTGATTCTCAACTTCTTCTTTGAAGGATTTGAACACGTCTATTGATTGGGACTTTTCGTGAATTAGGTAAAGGTAGACATATCTAGAATAATCGTCTATGAATGATATAAAATATTGTTGACCATTCCAAGAAGGAGTTGGAAATGACCCACAGATGTACGTATGTATCAATTCTAAGACGTTTGTAGCTCTATATGCGCCTAATTTCTTATCTTTAGTCTGTTTTCCTTTAATGCATGCTACACAAACGTTAAAGTCTGTGAAGTCAATGGAATCTAAAATTCCATCTGACACAAGTCGTTCAACTCTATTTCTAGAGATGTGACCTAGACGCTTGTACCAAAGCACTCCTGATTTGAAAGTAAACCGGTTCCACACTCAAGGTTTCATTATAGTTAGCCACAGTTTCCAACAAATAAAAATTATCATAACCAGAAAGTAAACCGGTTCCAACAACATTCGAATTTAAAGACAAAGTAAATTCTTTATTCCCGAATGAACAATAATATCCTGATTTGTCCAAATAAGAAATAGATACCAAATTCCGTCTAAATGACGGTACAACAAAAGTGTCTTCTAAATCCAAATAATGACCGGAACTTAATAATAATCTAAATTTTCCTATGGCTTCAACTTCTACCTTCTTCCCATCTCCTACATAGATGCATCTTTCAGTATCACTAGGCTTTCGGAAGTTCAGGCAACCCTGCAATGAAACACTGATGATAGTAGTTGCACCAGAGTTTAACCATCAAGTGTTTCCAGGTATTGAAGCTAAATTAACCTCAGAACAGACCAAAGACAAAATCATACATTTCTTAACACGCCAAGCATGATATTTGGCACAATCCTTCTTCACGTGTCTAGGACTCCTGCAGAAGAAGCAGTTGTTATCCTTAGTTTGCTTCTTTTGTTCTGGACCCTTAGCAGCAGCTTTGTTCTTGGGCTCCTCAATTCTTTTCCTTTTGCCCTTGTCTTTAGAGATGCTAGTAAAGTGAGCGCTTTCAGTCCTATCTTGCTTCAGCATGTCCTCTTCTTGCACACATAATGAAATGAGCTCATTAAGACTCCATTTCTCCTTTTGACAATTATAAGTCACCTTAAACTGACTGAATTGCGAAGGAAGAGACAGCAATACTAAATGATGAGTAAGTCATCTGACAACTCAAGCTTTAGTCCTTTAAGCTTAGAAGCAATGTTGGACATCATCATAATGTGCTCTCTTATATTTCCCTTGCCTTGATACTTCATGGAAATTAAATTCTGAAGCAAAGAACTTGTTTCAGCCTTATCACTTTTTTCAAAGCGTTTTTTCATCTCAACAAGGAAATATTTAGCTGTAACTATCTCATCCGAGACAGCACCTCTAAAGACCTCAGGAATGCCACGCTTTATGATCATAAGACTTATGCGATTTGAGCGATCTCATTTTTCATACTCTAATTTTTCCTCAGAAGAACCAGAGTCCGTAGGAGTAGGGGGTCGTTCAATTCTTAATGCAAGGTCTAGATCCATGCAGCCAAGAACAATCAGAATGTTCTCTTTCCATTCCTTAAAATTTGTCCCATCAAGGATAAGAATAGAACTCAAATTTGCAGATATTGAAGCAATAGATGCTGAAAATTAAATAAAGAACGAAACTTAGAAACTCACATTATAGGAAAATAAATCAATAAATAAATATATATATTCAAATCATGGAATTTAACCCATCTCAAGATACTCAGTGCACCATTGGTGTCAAGTCTTTGGACAGTAACACCAACTGCTAGTGGTACTCTTGTTGCAACGATCAACTATTAACAATAAGACATGTCAAACAATAAACCTTCCTTTGGACCGATTTACTGCTCACATGTATACCAAATAATTGTCACACATTTATCATTGCAGGTGTACATGTAATTCTGCCAAATATTAACCTTCCTTTGGGACGGTCAATACCCGCATGAATAAACATATACACAGCCATTTGACACTCTTCACGAGCAATTTAGACAAGAGAGGTCACTTTGGCGACGTCAAGTTTCAATTAACTCATTCAAAATGTCAAACTTGACTTGAACATATATTTATTATATCCAAATAAAACAATATTTTAAAAAAAATATTGTTCACTAATATAGACTGTGTTTCATTAGTATTTGATAATTTTTATTTTATATAAAAAAATGATAATTATCAACAAAAAAAAACACTATTGCAGGGCAGGCTGCTTGCATAAGAGATTAACAATGCAGAAGTTGAAGAAAGAGAGTATCTTGATACAGATACAATGAAACAATAAGTCATGGCAATGAAACAAAATATTGAACAGAATTTCATGACATTATTCACGATTCATTAATTGTTCCAATCATCTAAAACAATCAATAATTATAGAAAATCTTTATAGTAAACCATCAATGGCATATCAACACGAAAAAGAAAAAAAATTATAACCGGAAACAAAAAAAATATGGATTCCATAATATATATATCCAAATTCCCAAATTACAAACCCTAAGATTTCAATCATGTCAAAATTCCCAAATTGAATCCTAAAACAAAGACAATAACCGAATTTCATCATGAATTAAACATGGCAGGCTCTGATACCAATTGTTGGAAAACCCTATAACGTTGTGCTCAACAATCCATGCCAATTACATGATGAATAACCAAAGGCGGAAGCATACATGTGGGAATTGCCATTGATGAAATCCTGGGATGATGATGATAGAGCCAATGGGTTGGGTGATCTTTCTCAGCAAAACACCCTGAAGACCTCCCTCTCTTGATGGGGATAGAGAGAACCAGAGAGTTTTCTCATTTTGGTTTGTGAATCTGAATAGTCTTATTGTGTTTGCCTTGGGGACCACTACCCCTATATATAACTATTAATAGTTATATCCCAAATTGCAGTATTTCTAATTCAACCCCTCATTAAATTAGAAACTGTCTGGTATCTACACTATTAATTTTCATAACTATTATGCTCTTTAGCCATAAACTATTATATATTATTTGACCCCTAGTTTATTGGCTAATTATATAATGACCCTAACACACTTTATTAATTAATTACATATGTGACCCATAAATCTTACAATTTTATCATGAAGTTTGTTCAATAATTGTCATGCATTACTTTAAAATATAATTAATATAAGATGAAAGAATTATTTTGCATTCCTAATCCATTGCGCATTGCCAATTTCATGTCTAAGTATAGTATTTCCTCCAATCTTGAGTATAAAAAAAGTAACTAACAATACACGTATTAAAAATTTAATCAAGAGAAATAATATTTTTGATATCGGAAGGAAAACATAAATTAGTTTTTTACTTGTCATCTACACCTATATCGTTCACTTCAATATATTTAAAGAGACTATTTTATCATTTTTACAATATATATGATTTTTTTTTTCAT
>JBBPBT010000720.1:1941678-1952049 GCA_037974875.1 Cicer bijugum | reverse complement strand
AAAATATTTTCAAAAATTTAACTTTTAACAAAAGTTTAAAAGTTTCAAAATGTAAAGTTGCATAACTTTAAAATTTCAAGACATAGATATCTTTTTAAAGTTTCAAAAACTAAATTTTTAAACGTAATTTTATATTTTAAAAAAGATGATAGTTTCAAAAATTTTAAATTTTACTTAAATATTAGAAATATAAATTTTATTTTAAAATAATTACATTATTTTTTTTTTAAATTTCTTATTTAAAAAATCTCCTATTTCATTTCCAAAATTCTAAATTTTTAAAATTTTATATTTTTAAAATTTTCTACTTTAGAATTTATTATTTTAATATAGTAAAAAAAGTAAAATAATCTCTTTAATTGTATCGAAGACATAAGGGAGATAAGTGAGATTACAAGTATAAAACTCTAACATAATTAATTTGGATCTCAAGCGCATGCATTTGATAAAAAGCCCAACAATATACACTAATGAAAAAGCCCAGCCACAGACACTATTGAGTCGAATCTCAAATTGTGTTTAAGTTGGGTTTGGTTTAAGGTCTATTGTAAACTCCTAAGTTTCGGCAAGCTCATTCATTGAGTGCCCTTCATTGAGTCATATAAAAACTAAATTTTCAAATGTATAGCAAATACAATAAATTTAGCAATTCACAAGATATATTCATAGTTAGTATTGTATTGCTGCTATTGCAAATATAAAGAGACAAATTAGAGTTCTTTATATTAATAAAAATTAATAGTTTTATATTTTATGTTGGTTAAAGTGGATTTTAATAGTAGAAAAATTCAATTTCTTACGCCACACTTTAATTTTTACCTCCACAGTTCTTGAAAAATTCAATTTTACTCTTGTCAATTTTATCTCTTTTCATTGAAATTTTTTGCACCTGTTTTCGAAAAAATTTGGTTTAAAAATTAATATAGCAAAAATTTAAAATTTGAAATTTTTAGTATGTATAAACAAGGAAACTTCGATTTAAAAATGAAATTTCAATTCGAAAATGATATTTCTAGATACGAAAAAAAATTGAAAAAAATTTTACATACCTGAAATTTTTTATATGTAAAACAAATTGAGAAAAAAGGTTTCATATGAAATTTATGGTACGTAAAAATAATTGATAATTTTTTTTTATAATGAAAATTTTAAAAAGTGAGATTTCAAAAAAAAATAAATGTGTGGTTCAAAAAAAGGCTGATTTTGTTTAATTATTTTGTATTTTTAAAAATTTATACAAAATATAGTAAAATATAGAATATAAAATTCAATTCTCCAATAATAAACACTTATGTGTTTAAGGCCCAATATATTGAGGAAAAAAAGCACCAAAATACTAAATCATATAAAGTTCTTAAAAATGTGAAAACCAGTATTTAAAAATATAATAGTATAGTATTATAAAAGATTTCTTAAAATTTGGGGAGAGACCATGACAACCATTGGTTCTCCTTGCCTCCACCACTTGTCATAAGAAGTTGGAGGATGTGATCAACCCTATGTATGGAGGCCTAAAGCGATATTTAAAAATAAGATTATTCTCATGATATGGAAGACTCTTAGACAATCAGAGCCTCGTGTAAAAGAAGGGGTGTCTATGGTATGAATATAGTAAGGAGAGTGAGTAAGAAGGAAATCACCTATTCTTGGAAACAACTGAATCAAGGCAACCTATTACCATCACATCTTCAATATCTCTTCCCAAAACCTGTAAAAAGATTGATTCCTATAAGATAGAAAGTCTTATTGAATATACTTATGTTCCTGATGATGATGTACAAATTCCTGAAACGATGCCACCTCTTCTGAGCCCTTACAATATCTTTAAAAAAACAAAGATCTTTCACCAAATCTATCAGAAACCTAATCACAACTCACTGTCCTCACATGAAAGAATATATTCAGTCTTCACGACTTGATCAGTGTAGCCTCAGGGCGATAAATCAAGAGCAGTATGTTGATTTAGACATTCATCAAAATCTTATAAATCATTGGAAAAATGTAGGATAGACAGCCCTACCCTTTCGAGCTGTCAGATTGATCCTTTCTCTCTAAGGAAGAAAAAATCTCCGTGTTTTCTGTAAGATAACATGGTTAGACTCTAGCTATCTTCACTATGAAAATGCAGTAATCGGAACTGTTCTGACTTCATTGCATGCAAGAAGTGTAGTTCTCACTATCTTCCCAAACTACAAAGTAAGTCTTAATGACAATGCTATATCCACAAGGCTAAATGTCTAAGTGCAGATCACCAGATCTGACCAAGTCCCGGAAGCCATGTCGGCCACTCTCCATCACCAAATAATCTATCGACTTCAAAATCATTCAATAGATTTACCACTTACAGGATGTTCTTCGGATTCGTTATTGGTAATCACCAATAAAGAGGAAGAAACACCCTCTATTGTCCAAATCCCTAGAAGAATATCAAGAGAAGAATTAGCACAACTAATTCCTCTTGAATGGATCACCAACTACGAAAAGATATAACAAGATAGAAAGCCAATCTAGTCTCAAGAAGCAACTTTCAGGAGATCATCTATTGATAAGACAATCTTCAGAAACCCAGACGCGGGAATTAGCTCACCTTCTCTTATCTTCCAAACTTTGATGATTCAACCAATACTCAAGGAAGATTGGTGTCCTATCCATGCAGTTACGACAAATGGAAAACACATCTATATAGATAAAATAGATGAACATTTCATTTGGGATGTAGATCCCAATATGTGTGACCCAGACTGTGATTGTTGGATGCATGATGATGAGATGGATGAAGATGTCATCCGCCCTAAGAGAAAAATGAAAGGTAGGTGTAAACCACTACCACCTCCACAAAGAAGGACTGATCCGAATAATGGTCCCTCAGTAGGAATTCGCAAGAAAACTCCTTATCTCCCAATTTACGAAGAAGCTATTAGGATCCTCAGAGAAGAAAACCCTATTCCACCAGATGATCCTGACCTTATCTCATACTCTCCCTCAGATCATTATGACCCGATAAGACCTTCCAAAAATATTGAACTAATTCCTTGCTCCATGATATCAGCATTAGCCTCAGAATACGATCAACATTTCCCTGCTTTAGAAAGAAAAATTGATCCTATCACAAATAGGTCAGCTAAACCCTTCATACAACCAAATGAAGTTCACCCTGATGGGAAATGAAAGCCTTTGGCTCAAGTTGAAGAAGTCCTCAACTGGCAATTAGGAAATATGGTTGCCCATAATGTTAGCTTACAAAAGCTTGACCAAAAGATGAAAAAGATCACATAAAAGTTGGAAGTGCAAAAACATTATAAAACCTCGAAGCCCAAGTTTCTCAGATGGACTATGATTTGAGGAAAATGTTAGATGAAATAACCTTTAGGAAAAACATTGATCAAAAGGAAAGGGAAATTAGAAGGTTACAAGCCCAAATAAAAGAAATGGATGACTTCATAAGAGCCTCTAAAGAGCACAAGCCTAAGCCTGTTGAAAACATTTTCTTTAATCCTCATACTTTTCCCACTTATTTTATCGAGCCATAAATATCTTCTCCTTTTTTTTTCCAACATATGTTTCTCAATCACTAGATTATGTTAAATACATACCTACAACTTATAGACCAAAAAGTGCTAGGACTACGACCTCAACTTCATAAACAAAGGAAAGATTGTTTGTGTAAGTGGATCATCCACTAACTCACAGGGAATCCCGAAGACACCTCCGCCAAAGCTCCATAAGGAAGAAACTTCAGAGCAATGTCTTCAACTACCAGGATGAGGCTATCTGGCCATGGAAATTACAAAAAACAATGAAGAATTTCAAGATGATTACTCTTCCACAAGCTCTGCCTCAATAATCAACAAATATTCCCCTTCCTATAAATGGAAATTCAGAATCCTCCTCAACTAAATCAAATTCTGAAGAAGACCATATGAACATCTCTAGACTCTTTATGGTAAATATTAAAAATGGAGACTATTTCTATGAAGAATCGTTTGAAGATGAACATACCACTGGAAAAACAAAGATACAAGTGGTCCTTGGTTTACCTTGGGTGATATACTTCTTAACCATTGAAGGAAGAGACTCCTTGAGTTTGGAGCATGGCTTGGCACCCACCTTATGAAACCTGGTTCTGATTCCTACAAAATCATTAAAGAATTTTGTTGCAGAATGACAGGAACCTTGAAAGAATGATACCATAATCTGGGTATGTTTAAGCAAGATGTGTTGCACATGCTAGAAAATGTTGTTGCAGTTCTTGGAGTTCTACATGGAGAATTCATAGGTGACATGGAGATATTTGACAAAAAAAAGGCAAGAATTCTTTGAAATGAGATGTTGTTCACTTAAGGTAAAAGACCTTGAAAAACATTTTCAGAGAATGTCTCAAAAATATTATATGTTGAATGGATTTAATGATCCAAGCCTCAAACATACTTATGTCTCCTCGTTACCACAAGAACTTCAACCTAAGATACATCGATTAATAACCACAACCAATAAAGAGATCAAATTCATGATCTTAGGCCAAATTCACCGAACAACATTGGAAGCTCTTGGAAAGTTGTGTAGATTGCACCAACATTTCTCAGAAGTGGTCGAACAAAAATCTTAGTTCAAAAAAGCATGTAAAAAGTCTTACTTAGAAATCAAGTGCAAAAAGGACAAATGCCATTGCTCGACCAAGAAGAAAACCCATCAGTCTACTTACTTAAAACATTATCGGTCCTCCAAGAAGAAAAGAAAGAACCTGAAGTTTTTCAAGAAGAAATCGTTCATGGGAAAAAACAAAGGACAAAGATGCTTCGTTTGTGGAAAAAATGAGCGTTTTCCAAAAATTGTCCAAAAAAAAAAACAGGCAAAGCCTCAAAGTTGATCAACTCTCTACAACCCTTGGAATGAGATCTAGAATTCTTATACTCAGAACAAAGTTTTGCTGATGAAGAGACGATCTTTGCTCTTCAAAGCTCCTCCTCCAAAGAAAACTCACCAGTTGAGCCAGAAGAAGAAGACGAATGCTTTCCCGTTTACTCTCTCAAATAAGTAGGGAGCACCTTGCCTACTTTACCTCTTCCTTGTGCTAAAATCCATATCCTTGCCTCAAAGTTTTCTCACCTCAAAAGGTCATAGCCTATATGGATACTGGTGTCCAAATAACAATGATGAATCCAAGTATCCTTCCTCCAGAGGCATGGATAAAGCATGTCGTATATTTCATGGCAGCAGATGTTAAAGTCTTCAAAACATACCTGATGACTAAAAGAACAATAGCTATTAGGTTATTCCATGACTGTATAGTTTAGAATAAGGTCATTGGAAGCAATCTTCCAAACACATTGTAATAGGAATGGATGTTTACTCACAACCAACAGACTTCAAATTCTTCCCATAGGAATCAAATTCAAAAGAAACTTCAAACCATATTCTGGAACGTTAAAACTATACTCCCTTGCCAAAGTCCCTCCAAAATATGAAGGAATCAAGACAAAGCTTCTCGAGCTTTGTGCAGATAGCCATGGAGAATTTTATCACCCAAATCATTTATGGAAAGACAAAGATGTTTTTATACAACTTCTCTTCAAGCTCAATGAAGATGCCAATCCGACAAAGACTACTCACCCAGGAATGAGTCCATCAGATTACGCCCTTGCGAAAGAAGAATGTAATCAACTTCTCAAGCAAGACCTCGTAGAAATTAACTCATTAATATATATCATTCAAATTATTAAAAATATAAAAATTGTGACATAGTATGAATTTTAACCATGGACAAAAACCTAAAAACCTTTCAATTTACCAACTAAGCTAACATATAACAAATTTTGAAGATTTGTAACTTTGTAGGTCTTTTTACTTTATTAAATAATTATTGTTTTGTTGTTTGGAATAATAAATTATTTTTAAAATGAACTATTTTTATAAATTTTAAAAGTTGAGATAAAAATAAAATTTTAATTTATACCAAAATAAAAATTAGTAGTGGAAATGAGTGGACGAATGCTTATTCCTTTAAATATCGAGTTCGATTCATGCGGAAGACAAAAATTCGCTATAAAATTATTACATATTATGAAATATAAGTATAAATTTTGAGAGGGCATAATCCTTTTAATGATTGAGGAGTGTTTGAATATTTCTATGTGTGAGATTGAATTTTGTTTAATTTGGGTTTTAGTTTAGATTTTTTTTTGAGTTTTGGTTATTAGACTTTTCAGAGGAAAAAAATAACAATTAACCATGTTAAAGTTATATTGACGAAAATGACAACTATCGTTAGTAAACATAAATTAAGACATAAGCTGATTTTAGAGTTATAAGACCAAACTAATTTTTAAAATAAATAAAGAGACGAAAGAGATATTTAAGACTTATTCTTACTATTTTTTTGTTTGCTATATATCATCATTACGAGTCTATTAAACGAAAAAGTTGCTCTCCTAAGTTGTCACATTACTTTGACTACTTCACTACCACATAAAAAGAATTATTATTGAATACTTCAACTTCATTTTCCTTTATGGCTCTTTGTTTGAAATTGCAGTTATTATACCGACCACAACTACTATTCTATTTTGACTCCCTCAATGATATATACCAACGAAACTTAGTTTATGTCTTTTTCTGAAGAAACTTCGTATTTCTTAAAAACATAGATCTCTTTAAATTTATTTTATACTAAAAGAATTTAGATAAAAATATGATATGATATATACATGATATAATAAATGACAATAATATTTTTATTCTATTATATTTTTTATATATATCTCTTAATGACGCAATATAATATAAAAATTGATGTTGAATTTATTAAAAAGACGACATTGGGGTTTTTTGATCATAACTATATGTAGGATATGAGTTTCAACTCAGATTTTAACCATGTTGGTAAACTAAGAATGTTTTGGTTCATAATTTAGCCAAAACAATTTTAGTTTGTACAAATGTGTGTAGATTGAGGACGTTTCCCTATCAAAATCATTTGTTCATTGTGAATTTGGGTTCTGTTAGGCTTGAAATTAAATTTTTCAATATATGAAGTATTATTAAAAAAGTTTAATGATAAAATTAATCTTATGAAAGAATATTACATATTTTTTTTATAAATTAACTTGTAATACTTTAAATTTTATTAATTAATAAAAAATTATAAAACAATTGATTAATTAATTAAAATCTATTGACACTATTAAATAAATAATTTTAATTTTAAACAAAAAATCACTAATAACTAAATAATTATATTATATATTTTAGATAAATTAAACTAATATAAATATATATATATAATAAAATTATAATATATATATATATGTATATATATATATGTATATATATATATGTATATATATATATTAAATATAAATGATAAAACTACATTTGTAAGAAAATTATATTTAATATTAAAATTTTTAAATTAATACTTATATTTTTGTAAGATGATGAATATATTTCACTTATAGATAATACTATTTCCTATCTCATTTGAAGTGTAACTATTTTTTTAATAGGAGATAATATTAATTATGATCTTATTATATATATATATAGATATATATCTGGAGGGATTAGTTTGTAGCTTATGAACACACGCTTGCTAAAATAATGTGTGTATATATAAATATAAAAGAAAAAACACGTGATTGTACGCATACACCGTATACGACCCGGTCAGTTGTACTGGTCAACTACATGTTTCTAAACTGCAAAATTGCTTGCTCAGATTTTAAGTAATCTTTGTCACAAGATGTAGTTGTTTATTTATTTAAGTCTTCATTGTTTTTTTTTTTTTTAAAGTTAAAGTTTGACGAATCATTTGATACCATACCAGTTTAAATCATCAAAAAAATGAGAGACGAATGTGGCATTTATATATATATAATATATTGACGGGAACAATGTGCCTTATTTGAATACTGTAATTTCATTTGAAGGGGATATTTAATTAAACATTCACGCACATGACATGACAGTATCTTTTCTTTTCAACTATAAGAACGGACAATAGCCAGAGCTTCCCTCGTTAACTCACATGTTTAATTGAATTTTGATATATATATATATATATATATATATATATATATCATTTGTATTAATTATTTAATCAATATTATATATCATTTGTATTAATTAATTATTTAATCAATATTATTTAATCAATATTAAAAAGGGATCGACATAGTAACATTAAAAGTATGTGAGGCCCATCGAGTGAGATTAAGAGAGCTTGTAAAATCTCCTCCATCAAACACCACCTCTTTTTATTCTTAATGAGTAGACGTTTATACACCAAAACTATATTAATAAAAAGCATTTGCAAGCTTTTTCAGCATGATAGACAGGTCCAGGTTTGTCATACATGGAAGAAAGACAACAAACTTATTGAGTGACTCGTTGTCTTTAGTTTTTCGTTGGACCTGCATGTTTTATTGTGGAAAATGCTTCAAACAATCTTCATAAGATTAGTTTTTACTACATTTTTGGAAGTTGTATACCTAATAATGTTTGATTAATTTATTAATTTTATTTCTTGTTAGACTTTTGTACTCTATTGTAACAAAAAAAAAACAGTAACAATTTATTTTAAAAAATAGAGATGATCTTAAATTTTTATTTGTTATCAATGTTTATTGCAGTAAATACTCCATATAAAATGGTATAATTGTTATATTTTCTTTCAATAAATTTACCTTTTGTTTAAAGGATGACATTTTGGCACCGGTACTCTTTTTAAGATTAATTAAGTATTCTAAATTAAAATCATGATTAGATTAATTTCTTTTTCACTTCACTAACTTCAACATTCAACATTTATAGAAAAATCCAACATCATTGACAACTCATTATCTACTAAGTTTGAGACACACACAAGATATTCTAAAAGGTTTTTGACATTTTATTATTCAATTCTATGTCAATATTGTTATTGAAAGCATATATTGATATGGATTTAATTAGAAATATAATTGTGACTTTTAAATTTAATTTTTATAAAATATTAATGATTTTTATTCTTTATCTTTTATAAAAATTGATTTGCATAGACTAAATATTATTTAACACTAGTATAATTTATGTGTGTCTAACACTCTCATTCTAAATTGATATGACAATTGAGCGAAATAGATTTTGTTTTTCATATCCTCGATTTCGATCTCCTACAAAAAAATGTCTATTGAGATGAGTTTCTCCAATCTTCCTCACTCATATATAAAATAATAAAATTAAAACAAACATATTTATAATAAATAATAATTGTTAAAAAATAATAAAATAATATAAAAATAATATTTTATTGATGAAATATTAAACTTTACAATAAATAAAAAATATTAAATGAAATAAACGAGTATCTGTATATAAAAAACAAAATACAATATGCTTTTCTATTAGAGGGTGGGTGTGAAGAAAATCAAACCTCCATCGAATCAATTGTTATATCTAATTATGAAACTAAGTGTTATTCTTATAAAATTAATTACTTTTATATTCTTTATCCATTAAAAAAATATGTCATTAATCTAGAATGCATAATACAAATTGACATATGTATCATTAAATTATAAATATGTATTTGTGGAGTTGAGATATCCTCAAATACTTAAGGATTTGTTTATAATAGAAAAATAAGTGTAAATGCATCTTTATGTGTTTTTCCTCCATTTTAATTTTTTTTTTAAATATTAGTATTTTTATTTATTTATACAAGACATTTTATTTAACATAAATAGTATTTAAAAAATACTATTACTTTTGTTTTGTTTATAATAATTATATATTAAATGGAGCAAATCCAAATTCGGTGCAAATAAGGGTGATCCAACATTTTATAATACTATACTTAAATTCTAAAACTACTTTTTTAATTTTATTATACATTCTTCTATATACTCTCTATATTCGTGGAGAGTAATATAAGACCGTGTTTTCAAAATCAAATGTAAAATTGTGATATGACGAATATACTAATTGGTGATATAACTGCGGTTTAATATATATTGATCGGTGATGAATTTCGACATGACATATGTTAATAAATATGTTAATTAATATAAATATTATGGTATATGTTGTTGAAATTTTGATATCTATAATCGGTGTATTTTATGAGTAGAATTATTTTTATGAGGTGAATTGTAGTTGTTGGATTATTGTTGTTGATATGTATATTTAAGTCTAATATGTGAAGATGACATGTTATATATACATATTTTCATGTTAGACGAATTAAACTAATCAAATGACATGCTTTATGTAAATTGCATCATATAGATTGATATTTGTAGATCCTTGTTACGTAATCTATATTGGTATGTGTATATGAACTAAAATTTATTTTATTAATTTTTTAATTATTAAAATTATATTTTTTTTATTAGA
>JBBPBT010000720.1:1903353-1941414 GCA_037974875.1 Cicer bijugum | reverse complement strand
AATTACAAAAGCAACTACTATAATTATAAAATAAAATAAAATTTTTAACTTAAATTCCAACTAAATTTTAATTATTAAAAATATAAATGAAAAATTAATCTACTATACTACCTTTCTTCAATTTATATTTGTAAATTTATAACTTAAAATTCTTATATATAATATAATATTATATTTTTATTTATATATTAAAATTTTAAAATTTTAATCACTCTAATATTTTTATTCAAGATGTAGCATGCGTTGAACCGATTAAATAATGGATTAGACACTTTAAAAACGTGGATTCTTGGATTAGCTTGCGATATATAAATATAAGTACATTTTTGTCCACTATAATTTAATACAACATTGCATTTAACTCATTTCACAAAAAGAAAAGTCTAAGTCCTAATGAATTTTGGACGGGTTAATATATTTGTGATTGAATAAATTATAGGCTTAATTGCAGTTTTGGTCCCCCTGTTTTAGTTGAATAGCGTAAGTAGTCCTTCCATTTTGTTTCTCCTCAATTTTAGTCCCCCAAACAGAATTTTGGTCCAAAATTTCATGAAATTTCATTTTTTTTACATTTATTTAAATCGCACCATGCCTCAAGATCTCATTTTTAACCATTGTACCGAAAATATATGATCATAAATGGTGTAATACAGCTTTAAAAAAAATGAAATTTCATAGAATTTTGGACCAAAATTCTATTTGAGGACCAAAATTGGGGAAAAATAAAATGGGAGGACTAATTTCACAATTCAGCTAAAATAGGGGACCAAAACTGCAATTAAGCCTAAATTATATCATTAAAGGCTACTAAGAAGAACAGAGGAAAGAGAGTGATGGTTCCACTCTCAATGTTGGTTTGGACAATTAGAATTTTGTTTTTCTTTTTTATTCTTACATAGTACTTATTACATAAAGTTATTGATAATGGTATATTTTTAGTTTTATTTAAATACGAGATTTTTATAATACTCGCTTTTTTGCGTTTTTTTATATAAAAAAAGTTAAATTTTATGTTTCACGGACTGATTTAATTGCAGACTACTACGGAACAAACTCAAATCATTATATTAGAGGATTATATCATGCACTTCTACACTTAAACCTATCATCCCCAATCAACTTAAAAAATACAATTTTGTCCTTTTAACCATCTATAAAATCTTCAACTTTTTTAATTTCTTATTTTTTTCACCCACTCTTTCTAGAATATTCGAAAGTTTTGAAATGACAATTTTTCATAATTTTTAAAATTTTAAAACAATTTAGAATTTTCGAAATAGGAAAATTTTGAAACTTTCCATATTTGGCAACTTTCGAAGCGTTTTAGATTTAGAAACTCTCGAAGCTTTTCAGATTTGGAAACTTTCAAGGCTTTCTAAATTTTTGAAATGTAATCTTTATTTTGAAAATTTTCAGATTTCAAAACTTTCAAAATGTAATTCTTATTTCAAAAATTGAAACTTTTGAAAATATCAATTTTGAAACTTATTATAAATTGTTAAAAGAGTAAAACGGTTTTCTCATGTATCTTGGGGGTGACAAATTTAAGTATATGAGTAGAGATTGATCATATCAAATTATAATATTTATTGATATTGATCAATCGATCTTAATAAACAATTAATACTATTTGAAATTGATTTAATGGAAATACAATATATGCCATCTAATATCAAATTGATGGTCAAAATTAATTAATGTGTGAATGCATATTTTTTAAATATAGGGAATTCAAATCCTCCATCAATTCATTTATTGATCTTATTTCAAACCACCGATGACAACATCTCTTGGAGATGGTGGTATTGGTATTGTAGGCTGGTGTATCTAAAGAGTAAAACGCTTTTTATTTCTGTCTTTATAATTTTTTTTTTTTTTTTGATTTTGATCGTTGTAAATATATTTTTATTTTTGTTAATTTGGTTTAATCTACGTAAAACGAGTTTTTATTTTTTTAATTAAAATGAGTCACTACAATATATATAGTATTTGATTTTAGTCATTTAATTATTAATAATATAAAAAATTATAATGATCAATTTCAATAAAATCAATTTCGAAGGGACTAAAATAAATAGACAAAGAATAAAATAAAAAATATTTACAACAAGAAAACTTTGTTAAATATAACATTGATGTAAGTTTTTATAGTTCGACGTGAAGTTTTTGTTTTGTTCTATACCCAAACATTAGAGGTTCATAAAAGGGAAACGTTTAATTCATGACTGAACCATCAAATAAATTTAAGAGATTCAAATCTATTCAAAAATGATGCTAGATGAGATAAATTATTCAGGTGTCAATGAAACAAATTTTGAGAATATTATTTTAAATTGTAAATGATTTCTATAATCATTTATAAAGAGATAAACAAATAAAATGACTCTAAATTAGAAAGAGCAATCTCAAAGTTATAAAAAACTCAATTATATTTTTCATTGTAATCTATGGCTGATATAAATAAATTGAAAATAAATATTTTAGTGAAAAAAGGTACTACTTAACTACTAACTACTATAAATAATATATTTAGTTATATTCCTTATAAGAAATGTTTGTTGGACGGAAAAAGACAAAAAGAAAAGAAACTTAGGAAAAGTGAAGTCAATCTTCTATTCTACTTTTCTCTTGTGAGTCCAAAAAGACTTCCATCATTATTGTTATTATTAAAGATTTCATTAACAAAGTTACCAAACTCTCTTTTTTGACCCTTTCTTCTTCCTTCCTAGATCCTTCTCATCAAAACCAAATCATCAAAAGTTGAAATGAAATAAAATAAAGGTTTCTTAAATATCTCTAATCTGCTCAGTGTTTTTTTTTTTGGTTTTTTTAGATAGTGTTTTTTCATTCTTGTGTTGTGACCCTTTTGCCCCCATTACAACAATTTTGCTTTTTCACCCTTTCATCTTTTTGTTTGCATGATTGCATCTAAAAAGCCTTAACCTTTGATCATAAAAAGGGTTGATTTTGTTGATGGGTGCTTGCTGGAGTAATAAGGTTAAATCTGTGAGTCCTTCAACCACAGGTTAGTTTCTTCTCTGCAATTGAACTGATTTTTTCTCTCTAGATTTTGATTCTGTTGAAGGGTTTGTAATGATTATGAGAGAGAGACTTAAAGTTGTTAACTTTATGTATACTTGTGTAATCATGTCCATGTAGCTTAATCTTTGGAATATTCCTTAGATCCTTGCAAGTTAAAGCTGCTATGGATTTTCTCATTTGGTGATCTGTGTTTCTTAATATAGGTTTTTGATATTTTGAGTGACCCTTTTGGATTTGTAGATTCTAGATTTGGTTCTTCATGTGAGTTGTTTGTGGCTTTTGTACCCCTTTTGAAAACCCTACTAAGAGTCAATTTGGTTCGGTAGTGAAAATTTTATGGGTGAATTGTCAATAATTTTACAAATAATCCATAAATGTATCTTTTTAGATTTTATTACCATTCCAAACTGTTTAGAAGAAAGGTTTTGTTTTCTGCAACATAATTCCTTTGGGGGTAAACAATTACTCTGGTCTGATCTGAGTTAGAGGGAGGTAACTAAAGTCTGACCAATGATTGTTTTAGCCAAAGTTCAAACTCGGGGTTCATACTCCGAGAAATACTTGTTGAGATAAAATAAGTATGATTTGGATTTTTACGGGAGTACATATGAATATGGTATTGAGAGTGATTATTTTGTTTGGTTCCAATGAATGGTTAGTGAATCCTTTTTGATGAATTTTTTCTAACTTGGCATTGATGTAGGTTTCACTTCTAGAAGTGTAAGCAGAAGTGGCCATGACATTAGCTCAACTAGCAGGAACTCATCAGCCTCCATATCTGTCACTTCTCGAAGCGAGGGTGAAATCTTGCAATCTTCCAACTTGAAAAGCTTCAGCTACAATGAGCTAAGAGCAGCCACGAGAAATTTCCGGCCAGATAGTGTTTTAGGGGAGGGTGGTTTTGGTTCAGTTTTTAAGGGATGGATCGATGAACACTCTCATGCTGCAACCAAACCAGGAATGGGCATTATTGTTGCCGTGAAGAAGCTTAACCAAGAAGGGTATCAGGGTCACAGAGAATGGTTGGTTAGTATCAATTCTTCTCTTGATATTTGTATAGTTTTCTCTCTGATGCATATTAGTTTGGCTTCAAATTTTAATTCATTGAATCTTAGCAAAAATTATAGGCAAAAAATAGTTCACTTTGGATGAACTTGACTGTTGTGCTGAAGTTCAACCGAAGTCCATTAATGATTACGTAATTCATAATAGTTAACATTCTTCATGTTTTGTGTCGTTTGGTTCAGGCTGAAATCAACTATCTCGGTCAACTTCAGCATCCTAATCTTGTCAAATTAATAGGATACTGCTTTGAGGATGAGCATCGGCTTCTGGTTTATGAGTTTATGCCCAAAGGAAGCATGGAGAATCATCTCTTCAGACGTCAGTATCTTCTATTTCAGTTGAATTTATAATTCCTCATTCCTTCTTGATCCCTGTTAAAGTTTTTTTCTATGTTCTAATACTAACATTGCCTGAAATTGTCATCTTTTATATAGGAGGTTCTTATTTTCAACCATTCTCTTGGAGTTTGCGAATGAAAATAGCTCTCGGGGCTGCAAAAGGTCTTGCATTTCTCCATAGTACGGAACCTAAAGTCATATACCGTGACTTCAAAACATCGAATATACTGCTTGATTCTGTACGTACATAACTTCAACTCTAATGTGGCCTTCTATACGGTTGAATATGATAGATTTAGTAGTTGATTATTGAGCTTCTTCATGGCTTGTTCTTTGCAGAAATATGATGCGAAACTTTCTGATTTTGGGTTGGCCAGAGATGGTCCAACTGGTGATAAAAGCCATGTCTCTACTCGTGTCATGGGAACTCGTGGATATGCAGCACCAGAGTATCTAGCAACAGGTATTAACAGCCCGTGTTTGACACAATGTACTCCTAATGTAGTTTTTCAGCTTTCCTCCACCAGTTTCCTCTCATAAAGAATGTTGTTCTGATTGTTAGACAATATTATCACAATACATTTTTATGGTCACTATCTTTTGTCTAGTACTCAAATTTCTTAAAGTGGTATTTAGTATTTACACATTATTGGGTTATTTACAATCAGTGTTGTCAAATAACGGCTATAAATGTGTTATCTAGTGCTATAGCATAGCAGAAGTTCAACAAACTGCTGTATTCTACGACCTGCGATTGACAACACTATTTACAATACTACAATATTGCCCTGAATTTTTAAGGTTTTTCCAGAATACCAATCATCAAGATTTCCCCTAGTGTCATTTTTCGTTAGATAAATTTGCACAATCCCTACCTTCATGAAATATTCTGTTGAAATTGTTAGTTATGGAGTTTCTTGCACTTTCATGTGATTTAACTACATTTGAGCAGCCTTTATAGTTTTCCATATATTAACTTGCTAACAAGAAAATGATTCAAATTAAACTTTCATCACTGAATAATCGTTGTTTTTGGTAGGCCATCTTACTGCGAAGAGCGATGTTTATAGTTTTGGAGTAGTTCTTCTGGAAATGATATCGGGAAGACGAGCCATAGACAAGAATCTTCCATCTGGAGAGCACAACCTAGTTGAATGGGCCAAGCCTTATCTATCCAACAAACGCAGAGTTTTTCGCGTGATGGATCCACGACTCGAAGGTCAATATTCACATACCCGAGCTCATGCTGCAGCCGCCCTTGCTTCTCAATGTCTTTCTGTAGAGCCTAGGATCAGGCCGAATATGGATGAGGTTGTAAAAACACTGGAGCAGCTTCAGGAACCGAAGGATACACAGAAGAAAGGCGCTGATCATCGTGTTCGCAATCTCAGCCTCGGCCACAACTCATCTGGCAAAGGTAATGCAGATGCTTCTAGAAAGGCTTCTGCTTATCCTAGGCCTTCTGCTTCTCTCCTTCATGTTTGAGAGAAAGTTTTGTGACCCGGAAGATGTAAACTTCGACGCAAAGAGTTCGGAGGTTTAGGTGTGGTATTATGAACCATATTTATGTAAACAATGATGTATAGTTTTGTATGTTTGTATTTTGAGGCACCTTAGAAAATTCACTTGTGGTCCTTAAGTTGTTAATTGCTTTTGAAATAATTATTATCTTGTCTCCTTTAGCACAACACCATCTTGAGAACCTTGTGAACCTAAAGGTAGCAGTAACACAATAAACTGAAAAATCAAGAAGAAAAAAAACTGGAAAGAAAAAAAAACTAAGAAATGGAAGGAAAAAAGCTACTGAACGTGATAACTTTATAATTTAATTTTGTTTACAATTTTAAAAGCAATGACAATTAATTTTAAACTATTATTGATGATATTATATCTTTAGAAGATAAGTTTCAGTTTTAAATAGTGTTTTCTTTGGCTTTATAATTTGCCCAAATTTTAATTTCTTTTTCATTGTTCCATAATTGATAGTAAGAATTCAAAATAATTCCAAATGAATACATCAAGTCTTTATATAAGCTAATTAATATGTATTAAATATTTAGAAACAAGAATGAAGAAAAATGTGGATAAAAACTTTGATGATATTAAAATAAAGTAAAAGGAAGGTGTTAGTGATATTATTGATGGCATAAATTGCACAGTACTGGAGTGATAATTGAATCCATTAAGTGAATGAAAAACGTCAAAATGAGTATAAGTATTAAATTGATCAGAAATAATTTGATATCCGAATAAAAATAATCAAGTTGAATTCGTTTTTTCTTTAATGTTGGTTTTTCTCTTTTTATCCCTCAAACTTTTGTTCCTTTTAAAAAAAAAAATCATTTTTTAGTTTATTAAAAAAAACTAAAATACAATACGTATTTACTTTTTTTACAAATACTTGTTTACTTTCTAAAAAAGCTGATTGTAACCTACCATAGTTTAAATGTAATTTTGTTCCTAATATTATATAATTGGTATGATATTAATTAACATATGAAAACGTTGACTAGTTCTTCTTTCTCAAACTACCAAATACTGTTGACGCTGCTTTGTCACTATTATGAATCATGATAGCATTATCTGTAGTGTAGGGTTCCAAAGTGTGTCGTTCAACCATTTTTTCTATTATCTTTTTAATTTTTAAATAAATGATAAAGCTTCTCGGTTTGCAACTTGGCTTTTGTCGCAATTTTTATGTTTTCCGATATTTATTTATCTATTTATTTATTTATTAATAAAATAAAGCGTTTGACAAAGAGAAGGCTAGCTTGGTGGGTAGCATCTTCAACAAATAAAAAGTTTGGTTGGCAGAACGTCGTTTTGTAAATTTAAGATTCTTTTAGAAACTTTTATTTTTATTTATAAATTTTTCTTTAATTTTTTAACTGTATTAATAATTTTTTATTAATATAGTTTATATTTTTTATAATAAAATATAATTATTATAATATTGATGTTAATTCATTTTCTCCCTAAATAAATAAACGTGTAAAAACAGAGAATATCAATTATCAATAAGTTTAATAAAATTAATAATATTTTAAAAAACTTTCCAACCAACAATTTTCTTAATTCTTATGGTTTTGTTTATAGGATTTTATTTTTAATCCTCTCAAAACTAGTTTAGAAAATTATGATGTATAAATATAGAGACATTATTAATATCGGATCGAAGTGTGATATTTAAAAAAATTAAAGTATAATTAGTCAATAAAAATATAATATTTTTATATAATTTAATTAAGAGAGTTAAATGGTGTAATTCATGATACGAAATTACAATAAAAATTTGAAAGATAAAAATTCACAATTAATTTGAACAATAAATAAACTTAGATATTATTTATGCCGAGATCTATATTCCTCTCGTTGGCATTTAAGAACGTTCCACTAATTGTTTGAATATTTCGAACTAGTATTTTACTATGCACCTCACACCTAAATCTACCACTTCAATCAACGTGAAAAGACAATTTTACCTTTATAACAATTTATAATAACTTTTTAAATTGATAGTTTTAGAAGTTTCAAATTTTTGAAACTTTCGAAAATTTCAAATTTTAAAAATATTTGAAAATTTAGAAAATTTAGAAAATTTCAAAAGTTTTCAAATTTAAAAATTTAATTTGCAACAACTCATCTTCATGTATGTCATATCCTCCAATATTTGTCAATTTCACAAAAAATATGACGTGTCACATTCCAAAACACACTATTGTTTTCATCTTCTACTTCTATTATCTTTTGTTTTTTCTAATATGTAACGCAAACTTTTTCACCATTCAAGTACAATTATACATTATAAAATTTTAGTTGCTTTAATTTCTCACTCAATAACTCGTCAATACACTTAAAAAACTCTAATTACTCATAAAATTTTTTCATTTCAACAACTCATACAAAAAAATACAAACCATCAAATATCTTCAAATCATCACAATGTAATTTCAACTACATACACACATCAAGATCTATTTTCTACTTTTCAACCACTCTCTTCTAAGTTTTCAGTTCAAGCAATGATAACATTATGAAATGCAACTAAGCTACAACTATTTATATGCCACACTCTTAGTTTATAGATACTTCAATAATATTATTTTTCTATTGTCAATTATTGTTCAAAATCATATATCAATATCATTGCATAGGAAATAATTTTTTTTTTTCTAATGTTGAATGTGTCTTGCATAGCATTTTTTTTTATAATTAAAAAATACAAATCATGATTGAAAAAAAAGAATAATATTAAATATTTAAAAACTTTTCTTGCCTATAATTTTTTCAACCACTTTTGAAGTTTTGTTGACCGTGTCAAATAATTATTTGAAAATCCTAAGACACGCACGAATGAATTGTTTCAATATTTTAGATTTAACAAATTATCATTCATGAATGAATGTTATAATATATCGTTAGACACACAATATTATTTAGTGCATGTTTAGATCGACCATGAGATTGACAAAATTATGATGAACACATAAAATTGAAAACGTGAAAAAGTACATAAATTTATAAATCTAATGTTTCAAAACTAATATAAATTATATAAAATAAAGAAATATTATAGCTAAATGTATAACTTTAATAATAAAGAAATGTATAACTATTTAACAAATATATTATTAGAAGAAATACTTCAATAAAATAAAAAAACTTGAATAAATCAATTCCACACTTAAAAAATATCAAAGACAAGAATTGCATATCTAAAATTTTAAAGCCTTATAAACAGTTTCATATTTCAATATATTTTGTATGAATTGTATTAATCAACAATATTTTTTTTTTACTAAAGCAGTACTAGTTTATATATCATTATTCAAAAGCTTTTTTGTACTAAAGCAATACTAGCTTTTTTTTTGTACTAAAGCAATACTAGCTTATATACCTTAAAGTATTGCAATAAAGCTTTAATCATTTTGATTGACACTGAAATAATGTTTCAATTAACATAAACAATAATAAATGGCACATGACGAAGACCCATTAAATGATAAGAAACACACGTCGATCTGAAATCATTTACATAGGTTGGTGATATCCTCACGAAGGATGAACCAATCTAAATTATGATGGTGCATACAAAAATTATTTAGAGATATCAAATTGCATATGTCATCTAAGCGATTGAATTGGTAGATAGCTTAAAGGTTACACTCGCAAGATTGGGTATTATGACGCTCTTCAAGCGTAAATGTGGGGCATGTTCATCATAATGGATTCAACTAGAAGATAGGGTATCACTCACTTCATTATAAAATATGAATCGAAGACTTTGGTAGACATGGTAACAAGAAGCTATAACTTTAATGGAACATCCCCACACTAGTTCGACGAAGTAGAGACCTTATGAGTTTAGACTGACTTGTCCATATTAATTATATCTGGTGTGAAGGTAACATAAGTGCTGATTAGCTAAATAATTTAATCTACTTGAGATCTCTTATGAAACTCAAACTATAGAACCTTCTATTAGAGAGATACAAATTTTCTTTTTGATAAAGTATTCATTTAATAATTTACTTTTTTTTTTATATTTTGTCCCTTGTTATGAAAAAAAAGTAAAATAATCATATAATAGTACAAATTTTTTATTTAAAAAACTAAGTCCAAATAATATGAGTTTAACTTTTATGCACATATAATATAAAAAAATATTTTATACATCCTATAAATTATGACTAATTATATTAGTGAATTTATAAATAATTATAAAAAAGTAAAAAATTATTAACAACTTAATCATTGTGATTATTTACAGTATAAGAAATTATTATGGGCATTTACAAATTAAATTCAAATATTAGTATTTGCTAAACGATAGTTAAATGACTATTTTAAAAACAATTTGAATATGAAATAAAGAAATTACCTAATAATTTTCAAAAAATAATATATAAAGAAACTCACTACTACATTAAAGAGTGATTCCCCAAAATATTGCACCCCTAATGTGTTTATCACTATCTGAATGTGACAATGATTTTTGAACCATGTCTGTTACAAGACGATAGTATAAGCCAGCACCAATTGGTAAGTGAAGACTATGCCAAAAATTGCAACAACCATTGCTTTCTTGTTGTAGTAACCCCTTTTAATTGGTTTCAAGTCCATTTCTAAGCCAACCAAGAACACATAGTAAACAAGTGTCAATGCTCCCACTGTCTCTAAAGGTAACATATTGTTGTAAGGGAATATGGTTGTGAATAAATCTTTCTATTTTCCCAGAGCAGATGGACCTAATAAAAAACCAGTTTAGCAACATAACCACAAAAATTAATTAGTTGATGCATGTTGATTAGTAATAAACAAATTATTTTAAAACGAAAGTCTCGTCACGACTGAGATTTAGACTATAATATATATAAAATTGGTGTCACAATGCTATTGCGATTGTAACTTCCGTTATTTAGTCCATGTTAGATTGACAATGAAATTGATATAATTACAGTGAGGTATCGCATTTATGACAAAAACTACACTTTAAAGCTTTTATAAATTTACTCTCATCTAGTAATTTTGTCAAACTCGTTGTTGATCTAAACATACACTATGGGACAAGGAATTTGCAATACAATATAAAAAAAATTGGTGTCACAATGCGACGACGCAATTGTGACTGCAATTATTTAGTGCATGTTTGGATTGTCAGGAAAATTGGTGGAATCACTATTATGCTTTTTGGCATTAATATTTATTCTTTTTTTAAGGATTTGTATGTGTATTACAATTTATAATTTAGAATAGTGTCCCTATAGATAACTTATATATTTCTGCAAATACAAACACACGGATTTTGACGAGCCCAGAGTCGATCCAAGTAAAGTACTCTCACATATTAATTATTTTTCTAGTATTTAATTTTGTCAATTATAGTAATTTTAACAAGAATAGATTAAAAAAACCAACCATTTCTCGTTAGCCAATGATCATAAAATAAAAGAGTTAGAAGGTATATACTTACAAAAATGTTGGGAACAATACGTGGTATATTAGATAAGAGCAAATTGAAGAACAAAAGCAGGCAATGTTGTTTCTAATGAATTTTCAACCATGAGATGTTGTCTCATCAAAACAGACCTGTGCGGTTTTGTCTGCTGAGTTTGTCAAAATCGAATATGTAACGTTTGAAGAATTCATTAATTTCAACTCAACGATTTTATATGCACAATTTTTGTATTTGTAAGCACTTTTACAATCTTATTAATTGCTCACAAATACGATTTATAAAAACGTTATTTGAAATCACATCTCATCAAGCGAGGAAAATATCAAAGGAAGAGAAAGAGGTTTTGACAAAATACTATAAATGCTTTGTTTCAAAACAAAAAAATATTATAAATACTTAATAACTAAGCACGCACTGAGAACTAACGCTGTAGGGAGCGAAAAAGATATACAGACAGATTTAGCTTCTTTATTCAAGTTCGATGTATCTGTCACTCGCTGAATCGTTGAATAGCTGATCCGAATTCGATTTCTCGCCGCTGCTACATGTTTTCATCTGAATTCGAGATTCGATGAATTTGTTATCTCTTTTTCTGAATTCAAGATTCGCATTCAGGTTTCAATCTTTCGAATTTTTTAATTGATTTTCTTTATAATTGTTTCCACCCGTGGTGTTTGGCATCAATTTTTTGAGGCATCTTTTTTTTGC
The DNA here is from genome assembly GCA_037974875.1 of Cicer bijugum. NCBI lineage: Eukaryota > Viridiplantae > Streptophyta > Magnoliopsida > Fabales > Fabaceae > Cicer > Cicer bijugum. The sequence continues at coordinate 1,929,303 of JBBPBT010000720.1, read as the reverse complement.
TTCGTTTGCGACGGTGACATCCGGTTCTTGAACGTTCAACTCCATGAATCTTTAATTTTTAAACCCTAGAAATCTGATTTAAATTGGTGCCGAAAAAGACGACCACTGGTTATTCGGATTTAAGTTTATGCTATCCATGGAATTGGAAAGAGAGAGATGTAGGTATTAATATTCTTGATTGGACCTTCAATTAATCTGCTGTCCTCTCAAGTTTTACATTGCATCTCTTCTGAATTTGATATATTTATTCATCTGTTCATTTCTCTCTTTCCATTTTCAATCCACTCTTTGGATTATTGATCTATCAACTCTTTTTTTCTGTTGGGCAAACATTATCTATCTCCAAAACCATGTTCGATATTAATGTTTTGGGGTAGTTTTTTGTTTGCAACAGTAATGTAATATTATCGATTAGCACGAATGTATAGTCTTGATGATTCTTGATTATTCATGTCCAAGAAAGTCGATAAAAATTGAAGTTTCGATATACATCCTTAACACAAGTCAGTTGCCATGATTGGATATCCTAAATTTTAATTATGAGATGGGTTCTTGACTCTAAATTTCTTGGGCTTGCAATATGAATTTTTATTCATATGAATTTGATATAGTATGCTTGGATGACTCTAATTTAATCAAGAGATGGACTCTTGACAAAAAAATGTGATTGACTAGTTTTAATCACGAGATTGATTCTTGATCAAAATTTGGCTTGCAATATAAATTTGGGATAATATGTTTGCATGGCTCTAAATTTAATAATAAGTTGGATTCTTGACCCAAAAATGTGGCTTCAATATGAATTTTTATTCATATGAAATTGCGATGGAATGTTTGTATGACCCTAAAGTTAATCACGAGATGAATTCTTGACCGAAAGATGTGGCTTGCGATATGAATTTTTATTCATATGAAATTGGGATATTATGCCTAAATTTAATCACGAGATAAATTCTTGACCTAAAAAATGTGGCTTGAAATATGAATTTTATATTCATATGAAATTGGGACAATATGCTTGGATGACCCTAAATCTAATTTCGAGAGCATTCTTGACCTGATAATTTGGTTTGCAATATGAATTTTGTATTGCTATGCAATTGAGATGTATGCTTTGATGACTCTAAATTTAATCACGAGATAGACATTTGACCCAAAATGTGGCTTGCATTATGAATTTGGGATTATATGCTTGGATGACCCTAAATTTAATCACAAAATGAATTCTTGATTCCAAAATATGGTTTGCAATATGAATTTTATACTCGAATGAAATTCATATATATGCTTGGATGACCCTACATTTTATCACGAGATGAATCTTGACTCAAAGTTTGGTTGTAATATGAATTTCTTAATTCTTATGAAATTGAGATTCTATGCTTGGATGACCCTTAAATTAATCAGACAAATGATTATTGAAATATGGTTTGCAATATGAATTTTATACTCGTATGAAATTCATATATATGCTTGGATGACCCTACATTTTATCACGAGATGAATTCTTGACTCAAAGTTTGGCTGTCATATGAATTTCTTAATTCATATTGGTTTGAGCCTAGATGGTCTTAAATTCAATAAATTGGAATGATAATAAATTGTCTTGATAATGTCGGATGTAACATTTGATATTTGAGTTTAGATTGCCCTAAATTTGATAAATTAGAATGAAAGGTGTTGCTCCTCAATGACATTGGATACAAAATATGTTATTTGATTCTAGATAATCTAAATTTGATAAATTAAATCATGATTTATGCTTTGATAACCTTGGATGTAAATTTGACTTTTGAGCCTAAATGATAATAAAATGTTATAAATTGGTGCAACTCTTATGAGGACGAGGAATGGAGGATTGACTAATTGAAGACTTTGATGGGTTGTTCCTTCATAAATAAACATGCGATGAATATGGAAATGATTATATTAGGGAAGGAGTGTGGTTTTCAACTGTTATTTTATAATGCTAATGAGAATTTGAGATTTTTAAGCTTCATGGTGCTTGCATGGCAATGGTGCTTTGCTCCTTGATTTCTAGGTTGTTATGGCAACTAATGTTTCATTTTATCTGATGATTTGCACGTGGTTGGGGCTAAGGCTACACCAGTAGCTACAGAGGCTATTGCCCAGGTAAACATCCTTGCTACCATTAATCCTCTTGTCAAAGCGTTGTCCAATTTCTTATTTTGTTTTGGCTCACATGGCAAGAGTCACACGACAAAGGTAAATAATGTAAATGCTTTGCAAAATAATGAAGTAGTACTTCCCTGCAGAACAAGCAAGTGTGTGAGCATAATAATAATTGTATGGCTAATCCCTTGGATTGGAAGGTTCACAGGAGGAAGAAGTTGTGAAAGAGGAACCAATTTTTATGAAGTAGCAACAACACCCTTCATTTCTTCTTGGAGGGTTGGAAACTGGCAGCAGCTATTAAAGTGTAGATTCCTTTTTCTTGCATTGAGGACATAACAAAATTTTAAGGGGTGGTATTGACAAATACCTTATATGCACTTCTAGATCCAATTGTCCAAGACTCACTTAAAGTCATCCAAAAGGGAAGTTAGAGAAAGAGGGAGAGTTAGTTACAAGGAGGAAAGTTTGGGTTGGAAATTTCTCAAACCTTGTTTACCATTGGAAAGCCAATTTTCTACTGTCAAAATTAAAAAACCAACCCACAAACATGTTGTAATGCTAGAGCAACACCGAAAAGTACATCTTATATCAAAGTTATAATTAACATAAATCATTTGTTTCACAAGGGATTATTGGCTTGTCCCGATCCAATTATTACCTTAGCTCTATAAACAAGCAACACCAAGTTGTCTGTATAAGCAGTCGCTTCATAATTTCTAAGCATATTTTAAGGAGATAGATGGTGCCTAAATTGACGATACCAATGGTTTATTTGATTCCTACTCAGTGTGAGGGCACAAGTTTCCTGTCTGTGCTAAAGCTAAAAGAAGATTACTAATGTTAGCATCCAACTCAAGCCAATGTAAAAACAGCACCCTGTTTAGAGTGCACGAGTAACAACCCTCCTCTACCAAGGGCTTTACTACATTTTTAGTTCCTGATCACAAATCTATAACTAGAATTTTGAAATACAAGATAGTTAGACACATGCTTTATGGAGAAAAGTTTGATTGCAGAAACTCTAACTTATTTTTAAGTTTCAATATAAGGTAGCTGATTTGCTCTTCTGTTGAATGTTTTATCTGTGTGTTTGTTTTGAAGTTAAGATTATTTGCTACTAAATTGTAGCATAGTTGTTTCTGTGATTCTATGCATGCCTTCTGTTAAATGGTGATTGCTACTAATTTATCATGGAGAATTACTACTAGTGATTTTAGTTTCTATATTGGGGTACTAATTTTTCAATATCTAACTTCTATAGCAAGTAGGACTGGAGATAAACCTGGATGCATATTATAGTGACAAGAAATTCGAGATTTTCTTGCAGTAACGTGGTTTTCAACACAAATACGAGATTTTTTCATGCTACTATGAAGAGTTGTAGAAGGAGTCAGATAGAAACCTTTTACTATAATAATCAGTGGTTTATGAATGATGTTAAACAAGTGATCAGAGAACATTTTCATTCAATGTTCATTGTAGGTATTCATGAAAGACCGAATATGGATGTCTTGTTTATTACTAAAAGTCGATTTCGAGAAGGCTTACGATACGGTTAGTTGGGGTTTCTTAGAGTATTTGCTTGGAAGAATGGATTTTTCATCTATTTCGATCAAATGGATACAAACATGCATTTTTCATAGTTCGATGTCAATTTTGGTGAATGGAGCCCTACTTCTGACTTTCAAGTAGGAAAAGGTTGCAACAAGGCAATCCTCTTATTGTTGCTGAAGGGCTCACAGCCTTGGTGAAAAAAGCTGTTGAAATGAGAAGGTTATCTGGATTTCAAATCTCGAATGATATCCATTTTAGCATTATGCAATTTGCCGGCGACACTATCCTAGTGGGTAAAGGAAGTTGGAGTAATCTTTGGACTTTGAAAACAATTTTGAGGGGTTTTGAGCTTGGGTTAGGTTCTTGATTTGGGCGGTTAATACTTGGGGGATATATATGGTCGTTAAGGAACGATATACTTGGGAGATAAACCTGATATTATATCTTTTTGATGTTAACTCTAACAGTCATCATCTAATATTATATCTTTTTAACTGAAACACACCTCAAAAAATTGTTTCTATTCTTGTTACAAATGATGTGTGTTCTTGATAATGTGACAGGTAATAACTCTATTTCTTGTTCTATTATTTATTTATTTGAATCAAAGGTAACATCTATTTGCTACGTTTTTGGTGTTGTACAGGGTGAACCAAATCTATTTCCTTTTGTATGTGTTCGTTTGGTGTTGGGGTAACGAGGTAGGTGGTGATAATGTTGTTGAAATTCCATAATATGGATCTGTTCAATTTTTTTTTATACAATTGATATAATATGGTCCAGTTTTTGTTCATTTTCAATTATGATAGGATGTTTTCGTTACTGAAAAACTGTGCTATGTTAGATTTATCTCCTTTTTCTGCTGAGCCGTGCCAACTAGTTTGATGGTTTGGGGTCCGTTCTTAACTCTACAACTTGTGGTGAGAAAATAGTTCTTTGATTTTGAGCTTTTATGTTTGTTTGCTTATTAAATTACAATGTTTAGAAAAAAAGAGATTAGCACCATTCATATGCAGCCCATATCTTGACTAGCTAAGTTGAAGAAAATAAAAGACAAAATACTTTCATATTTTATTATTACAGCCTTAAGCTGTTTATATAAAAAAAAAATTACAATAGTAAAATTGAGTAATAATGACAAAATAAAAATAAACATAATAATATAAAATAAAAGAGAATAAAATTTAATTTCTTTCGATTCTTCAACGCCCTCCCTCAAGTTGGTGCATAGATATTTGTTATGTCCAACTTGGCTATAAGTCGTTCAAAATTGGGTCTTGGCAAACTTTTTGTCAAGATATCAGCAGTTTGCTGATTGGAAGTCACAAATGGCAGACATGTAACTCCAACATCAATTTTTTCTTTTATGAAATGGCGGTCAATCTCAATATGCTTGGTTCTATCATGTTGTACAAGGTTATGAACTATACTTATTGCTGCTTTGCTATCACAAAACAATTTTATGGGTGAGTCAACTTTCATTTTCAGTTCGTCCAAGAGTTTACGAATCCATAAAAGTTCACAGATTCCTTGAGCCATTGCTTTGAATTCAGCTTTTGCACTGCTTCAAGCAACAATCCCTTGTTTCTTACTTCTCCAAGTAATTACATTTTCCCAGACATAGACACAATATCCAGTGGTGGATTTTCTATCAGTAATTGATCCTGCCCAATTAGCATATGTAAATATAAAGACTTCTCTGTCATTAGTTTTCATAAAGCACAAACCCTTTCCAGGATTGGATTTCAAGTAACTTAAGATTTGATAAACTGCTTCCAAGTGTTCTTCATAAAGAGAATGCATGAATTGACTTACAACACTCATAGAGAAAGCGATGTCAGGTCTAGTGTGAGTTAGATAAATAAGTTTGCCGACTAACCTCTGGTATCTTCCAATCTCAACAGGTACACTTCCTTTCTCTCAAAGTATAACATTTAATTTCATAGGAGTGTCTGTTGGTCTACACCCACTTATCTCAGTTTCTTCCAAAAGATCTAAGATGTATTTTCTTTGAGAAACAACAATTCACTTCTTTGAGCGAGCAACTTCCATACCAAGAAAATATTTAAGCGCGCCTAAATCTTTGATCTCAAATTCTTTTGTCAAATTTTTCTTCAATCTTTCCATCTCGACAATGTCATCTCTTGTGAGAATAATATCATCTACATATACAATTAGAATTGCAATTTAACCAATATTAGAGAACTTCATGAACAAAGTATGGTCTCATTGTCCCTGCATATATCCTTGTCTTTTGATCGACTGAGTGAATTTTTCAAACCAAGCCCTTGGAGATTGCTTAAGACCATAAAGAGATTTTTGTAGTTTGCACACATTTGAACCAAATTTATCTTCAAAGCCAAGTGGACTATCCATGTATACTTCCTCCTCCAAATCACCATTCATAAAAGCATTCTTTACATCAAGTTGGTTAAAAGACCAATCTAAATTCACTACCAAAGACAATAGAACTCTAATAGTGTTTAATTTGGCAATGAGAGCAAAAGTCTCTGAGTAATCAATGCCATATGTTTGAGTAAACCCTTTAGCAACCAAGTGTGCCTTGTATCTTTCAACGTCATGACTCTCCAAGTTTGATTCTTCTCAAGATCTCTCATCTCCTCAAGAACAACTTCCTTCCACTTTGGAGTTTTTAGAGCCTCCTGTATATTTTTTGGAATTTCTACAGTAGACAACTTAGAGGTAAATGCAACAAATGAAGAAGACAATTTTGAGTATTGACACATAATTAGACAAAGGATATTTAGTGCATGATCTAACATGTTTTCTAATTGCAATAGGAAGGTCTATATTAGGATACTCAACATTACTCTTAAGAATAGAAGAAGACTTCCCTGTATTAAGATGATGTGTTGAATTATCTATTGGTTCAGAATCTTGGAAGGGTCGGAGAATGGGTCCTTCATTTCTCTGTTTACGGTTTCTTCTTTCAAAGACATTTCTCTTCCAAGTAGGGTCAATTGTAGTAAAACTGCTTTGTGTCTCTTTATCTGAGTCATTATGTTGTGGCATTTTAGGTAGTCATTTATTATTATTGAGATCAAGAATTTGATCATTGTGATTTTGATTTGAAATTGTCGCCCCCGAATCTGTCAAATCCTCATTCATAAGTGGATTAAGTTCCAATATGGATTCTTGGGCATTTTCTTTTGGTGCATCAATATAAGTCTCAGAATTTTGTGACAACACTATATCACTTAAAGTAATGATGTTTTCAAAAGTAAAAGATGAATCTTCCTTAAAATTTTCCCCTTAAGATGAATGTCAATAAAAAATGATTAATTTTCAACAAAAGTAACATCCATGGTTACACAAATTCTTTTTAATTTTTGTTCAAAACACCGATACCCCTTATGAGTTGGAGAGTAACCGGTAAACACACATTTTATTGCTCGTGGATCGAGTTTGTCAAGGTGTTTATGTTCATGAACAAATCCAGTGTAACCAAAAACTTTTAGTGGCAAATCAGTAGAACACTAGTCAAAGGAAAATAATTTCGAAAAATATCAAGAGTGTTGAGACAAAATCTCTCAAATGATTTAAATGATAACAAAATTACTTAAGAGATTATGATTGTGGTTAATGACTAATATGTGTTTTTGAGTGAATTCATATAAGAAAACATGTTATTAATTATTACGGTAAAATGAGAAAAATCTTATTCAAATCTGGAGGATTGAAATTCCTGAGGATAGTCTCACGAAGAGGATGAAGCTTCAAATCTACATAATAATCATCTTCACTAAAACAAATGTTTTTTTTATTCATTAAAGAAAAGTACGACAATATTAAAGAATGAATAAATAAAGCATTTGAAATAAAGAAGTCAGAAGGTCACAAGAATAGGTACGAGGATGACCAGTTCTAGGTAATAGGATGTCAGTACTATATTGGAGGACGGTTCTATAAAGTCCACATCATTCTCAAATGTTGAACGCAACCTATCCTTTCATGTGCAAAGGCTAAAATCAGACCTATTTATTATTTTTGTATGAATGAAAACAATGAAGAGTCAATCAACAGAAAGACAACAACATACAAGCCAAAAATAGAGGCCTTCACATGTCTTAAAGAAATAAATTCTGATTCACGTGCAAGAGGATGACAATCCTATGTATGGCAATAAACACAATAACAAGTAAAACATAGCGGATATAAAATTCCCCTGACTTGCAAGAACCCGTGAGGAGCAACAATAAATATATGGCAGCAAATTAATCAAAATAAAAGACGTAATGAACTCCGATATTTTAACGTGGAAAACCCCTCAATGAAAGGTTAAAAACCACGGGTCGTCCAGACCAAATAAATAGTTCAATTATAGTCAAATAAGGATACCAGAGAGTCTCAAAGTGATGCACAAAGTGTTCCTACAACCAGCCAAAACAACAAAGCAATAAAGCCTACAAATGAAAAACAAGAAGAAGAAAATACCAAAAACCTACTGTTGTGCGAGCACGATTTCTCTCTCTCGTAACATCGTTTCGCCGATCCGACAGTTGAAAATGAAGACTTGAATATGTCGAACCTGCTGTCCAAATATAAGCCTGATCCAACGGTTAACAAATGCACAATCAATGTTTTGCTGAGATTGATTTAACACAATCGGGAATATGATTACTCCTCTCTTTTCTCTTTTGATGGCTGTCTTTTCTATCACAATAGTCTCTCTCTTGAAACCCTAATTAGACCACTCTTCACTTAAATAAGTGAGACACATGGACTACAATATTTGGGCCTTTCTCCACATAGGAAGGGAGCCCAACACCCAACAAGAAGATGATTCTCTATTGTCAATATCACTCTTAAACATTGAAATCAACCTAGTCCTTCAACTTTATGAAAGGTTGTAGCTCACAAATTCAAAGAAACGGCCTTACATGTTTTGAAGAATGAGAGAAGAAAATGACAACTCAAGATCAAGTTCCAAGGAGATTGATCCTCCTGCTCGAGGATGGACTCAGCCAGTCCAAGGACAACTAGATGACAGTTCTGTAAATATGATGAAAGACCTTGGATCTTTTGTAATGAATTCCAACGGTCATAAAGAGCTTGGCACATGGAAGAATCATCATAAGACTTCTATAAAAGGCAACAAACTCTTCATCATTAGAAAAACAACAACATTGCATAAAAAGATCAAGTATCTTAAAGTTATCAAGAGCAATATCCATTATCTCCTTATACTTTTTATAATCTTTCACTAGTTCTTTGAAATATCTTTTTAGAAAGTGTTTAAGAGAAGAGAAACTATAATACACATATCAATTTGTAATTTCCACGTGAGGTACACTTGGAAATAGTTGAAACTTGATTGTAAGCTTGGTGAGGCTAAAGACGACACAAAGTGTAATCATCCTCTGCGAGAGGTTGATCAGTTTGAACATTAGTGAAATCTCACAAGTGTGTGAGGAATGGACGTAGCCTTCATTGGGTGAACCAGTATAAAAGTTGTGTCTGTCATTCTTTATATTTTCTCATTCTTTTGCTCAACTCTAATTTGAAGGTTTGAATAACCATCCTCGGGTCTGCAATCCTCTCTAAGAAGATAGTTTTTAAAACACGTGAAAATTAATTTTTAAACAGCAAAATCCCTATTCAACCACCCTTCTAGTGATATTTAGCAACATTAGAGTCACCCTCTAAGCAAGAAAAGGAAGAAGAGGCCAACCTCTGTCTCATGGCAAGTTAGAACTATGTCCTACTTGTGAAAAGTTAGAAATTGAATTAGACCATCTTTTAAATGACTCAAACATTTTATCTCATAAATATGGTTTTCTCAAAAATCAACTTTATGAAATAAAGAAATTTAATGAGGAACTTCAAGCCAAGAATGAAAAATATGAAAAAATCATTTTGGAGTTGCAACTATCTCATGAGAAATTATCTGGGCAACAAAAAATTTTAAACAAAATGAATGTCAGAATTCATCCTCCAGAAGAGGACGCTGAAAAGGAAATTTTAAAAAATAGAGGTTGAAGAACTAAAAAATGACATTACCAACTTTGTTTAATCTACTGAAACATTTCAGAAGATAATGAGATCTCAATATAGAATCTTTGACAAAGCTGGTATTGGTTTTAGAAGTTCTCAAAAACAAAAATTGTATGACAATTTTTTCTTGCCTAAAAACAAGAGGATATGCCAAAATGCACTTTTTGCAAAAAGCATGGGCATACTTTCAAAATCTGTCATGCTAAGAAGAAAACTAACAATATAAAGAAAGCATGTTCATTCTATGGTAATCATGGAATCATGATTCAATATGCTATCACAAAAAGAAAATCATCACAAGAGGAAAGACTAACCAACGAGGACCTAATTCCATATGAGTACCTAAGTTACTATTAAACTCCAACATCGGTTCATCCTTTGATCAACAGAAGAAAACCTTGGTACTTGGGAATTCGTTGCTCAAGGGATATGACAGGGGATAAGCATTACTTTATTTCATTGGAGATAAAGGATGGAGGATCGGTCACATTTGGTAACAATGATAAAGCTCAAATAAAAGGTACATGTATCATTGGTAAAAATAATGTTGGTGTATATGACCTCTGATTTTCGGAAGAATTACACAGAATGATATCTAGTCTAACATAGATGCACGGCGGATTATTAAATTCAATTATATTTCACACCAAATTGAATTACAGTCCCTAGTTAACAATTCTATTGAATGTCAAGCTATATGGATCATGGAAGATATGGAGAAATGCATTAGACAAGAATGATTATTATGAATGCTGATTTACATGCAATTATTATCAAGACTATCAATCAATGCTAGAAACGAAATAATTGCAGAATGTAAACAAGATAAAGGAAAAGAAAAGATGAACGCAGGATTTTATACTGGTTCAGCCGTCTCGTGACGACCTACGTCCAGTCCCAAGATCCAACAAGATCTTAGCCTATCTAATAGAACTTCTTAGAATCAGTTTACAGATTATTACAGCGTGCCTCGCACCAATCTTAAACTATTCTCCTTGTTCTAACTTTTCCCTTCCCTGAATTCCCAAGTTTAAATCCCATAAACTTGACCAAGAATTCAGTTAAGCGTCTTCTTGTTGACAACCCTCAACCCCGAAGAACACCATCAGTAAAAACTGGATTTTCTCAAAGTACCAAAGTAATTTGTTTACAGTATATGGTTTGCAGAAATTAAAAACAGATCAATTGTACAATGTTCTTGATCTTCATTCTTCTCAAAGCTTTCTTTCTCGATTCATTCTTTTTCAATCCTCATTAATCATCAACATTAATTGTTCATGGCTGAAAAAGATGTTTAAAGTAATGTCATTTGAGAAAGATATTGTGGTAAAAGATTGTTATCATCAGATGTGTAAAATGTGTATGTGTATCTTATCATTATTGTTGTGTGAGAAGAAAGTTGTGAAAGCAGTTTATATAGTTTCTAAAAAAACAACGTATGAATCGATTTGGAAAATCGATTCATTAAGGTTATAAAACATACTAATCGATATAACCAATTGATTTCGCGTATCTTGTTTTTCTTGAATCTTAAAACTGCTTACACTAATTGATTTAACGAATCGATTATTTTAACTGAGTTCTTCAGACTTGGATAACTGCACTTAATTGAATCGATGTTCATAATCGATTTGGCGTGTTTTGTTCCAACAACGAGATCAAAACAATTGATGTACTAGATCGATTAAACCAATACAGTCATCTCTGTTTCTAAAACTTTTTGCATCAATCGATTTAGTCAATTGATTTCACTGGTTCCAGGGACACAGTGTTTTTCACAAATCGATTTGCCTAACCGATTGTAAACTCAAGTCTGAAGCTTATTTCAACTGTTGGCTCATTCAATCGATTTACCACGTCGATTGATGCCAAACTTAATTCAACTGAAGTAAAATAGTTGATAGTACTAATCGACAGTGTATGTTCCAGACCAAGTTTATTTCAAAACTTATTTTAGTAAATCGATTGGCCTAATCGATTTAGTAGTCATTGGTTTGGCTCTGGGACATTCACTCTCGATTGTGCTGATCGATGTAGATATACAAAAAATAAAGAAGTGATAGGATTAATCGATTTGCCAAATCGATTAGCTTGCAAGGCATGCTCCTGACTTGCGCATTTTTCAATCTAGTGAAAGTGCTAATCGATTTGTCTAATCGATGTAAGCTATCAGGTCAGTCCTTGTGATTTAAATAATCGATGTGCCTAATCGATTTGTATCAAACTAGCTCTATGACTTGCACAATTTATTTTCTAAAAAGTGTACCAATCGATGTGTCAAATCGATTGATAGCCTGTTTGATTTTTCATAGAGCATGCAAATCGATTTTGCCAATCGATTGATTAATCACAGACTTGATAAAAACATTTAACCCTTTTACAGAATCGATTTGCTTATGAATCTGCAAGCTTTTGTTGATTTCTTGAGTTCCAAGCAATTGTTTAAAGATTGTAGGATTGAGTTGATGTTCCTGAAATTTTTCTCAATTCTTAATGTCAGATTTATTTCAAGATGTATGTTAGTCAATAATATAAAAAACAACCAAATGTCTAACAAATAATTTTGCTAAAATTGAAAATGTTCAGCATGTGGATGGTTTAAAACATAACTTGCTAAGTATTAGTTAATTATGTGATAGTGAATTTGAAGTTATTTTCAAGCCTACTTTATGCGAGGTTAAACATTCATCCTCGGGTAGAGTTTTCTTTTCTGGTTTTAGAAAAAAGAATTTATATGAACTATATCTGGATGATTTACCTACTGAATCTTGTTTTGTATCCATTGATAAAGATAAATCGATTTTGCACAAACGAGCTGGTCACTCAAGCTTAAGCACTATTTCTAAATTGGCTAAATTAGAATTAGTGAAAGGTCTTCCATAAAATGATTTTGAGAAAGACAAGGTATGTGAAACTTGTGTCAAAGGAAAACAAGTTAAAAGTAGCTTTCACTCAAAAAATGTTGTTTCAACAAATCATCATCTTGAACTCATTCACAATGACCTTTTTGGTCATATAAAACTCCAAATCTTAGTGGAAAAAGATATGGTTTTGTAATGGTTGATGATTTCTCTCGTTTTACATGAGTTTCATTTTTAAAACATAAAGATGAAGCTCTTGAGACATTCGACCATTTTTGTAAAAAGATTCAAAATGAAAAATGTTCAAAAATTGTCTAGGTGAGAAGTGACCATGGAGGTGCATTCGAAAATAAATCATTTAAATTTTTTTTTTGAAGAAATTGGTATTTCTCACAATTTTTCTTGTTCAAGAACTCGCCAACAAAATGGGGTTGTTGAAAGAAAAAAATAGAAGTTTACAAGAAATGGCTAGAACTATTTTAAATGAAGCCAACATTGAAAAATACTTTTGGGCCGAAGTTATCAACACAACTTGTTATGTTTCTAATCGTGCATCCATTAGAAAAATTTTAAACAAAACTCCATACGAATTATGGAAAAGGGAGAAAACCAAATATTTCCTATTTTCATATATTTGGGTGTTATTACTACATTCTAAATAATAAAGAAAATTAGGGAAAGTTTGACCCAAAATCTGATAAAGGTATTTTTCTAGGATACTCCACAACGTCAAAAGGTTATAGAATATATAATCTTAGGACTCAAACTATGGAGGAATCCATGCATGTTATTTTTGATGAGTTTGATGACTTGTGTTTAGAAAAAATAGATAAAAATGACGAAGGTGAACATTCATCCTCTCAAGTACCCGTTCCAAATGAAGAGGATGAGTCTGACCCAACCTCTCAGCAACCTCCAAGAGGATGGAAAATAATCACACATCATCCCCCCCTGATATAATCATTGAGAATACTGCCGATGGTGTTAGAACCAGAAATTCTCTAAGGGAAAACACTACCAACATGGTCATGATATCACAAGTTGAACCCAAAACAATTGATCAAGCTATTGGTGACAAATCATGAGTTGAAGCTATGATGGAAGAGCTTTCATAGTTTGAAAGAAATAAAGTATGGAATCTTGTGCCACATCCTCTAGACAAATCCATTATTGGAACTAAATGGATATTTAAAAATAAACTAAATGAGGATGGAGAGGTAATTAGAAATAAAGCAAGATTAGTGGTGTAAGGTTACAATCAACAAGAAGGAATTGATTATGATGAAATATTTGCACTTGTAGCAAGACTTGAAGCAATAATAATCCTTTTAGCTTATGCTACTCATAAAGGTATCAAACTATTTCTAATGGATGTCAAAAGTGCCTTTTTGAATGGGTTCTTAAATGAGGAGATTTATGTTCACCAACCTCCAGGGTTTGAGGATGAAAATAAACCTAACCATGTGTTCAAACTCTCAAAAGCTCTTTATGGATTAAAACAAGCTCTTCGAGCTTGGTATGAGATGTTGAGTTCGTTTCTAAAAGAAAATGGATTTGTTAGAGGACAAATCAATACTAATCTTTTCAAGAAAACTCTTAAGGAGGATCTGTTGATTGTACAAATATATGTTGATGACATAATATTTGGGTCCACTAATAAAAAGATGTGTGAAGAATTCTCCAACGTCATGCAAAGTGAATTTGAGATGAATATGATGGGAGAGTTAAAATTCTTCCTTGGTTTGCAAATTAAACAACTAGAGGACGACATTTTCATATCTCAAGAAAAATACATCAATGATATACTTAACAAATACAACATGAGTTCAACAAAGAGCATGGGAACTACTTTTATGCACCCATCCTCCATGCTCCACAAAGATGTTGAAGGAACTCCAATATCTAAAAAAGAGTACATAGGGATGATCATATCCTTGTTGTCTTTAACAACAAGTAGACCAGACATAGTCTTTGCATTTGGTCATTGTGCAAGATTTTAATCCTCTTCTAAAGATCTTACTACAGTAAAAAAGATTTTTAGATATCTTGTAGGCACAATTAATCTGGAAATTTGGTACAACAAATGTTTAAATCTTGACCTCATAACTTATTGTGATGCTGACTATGCGGAAGACAAAGTTGAAAGGAAGAGCACAAGTGGAGCTTGCTAATTTCTTGGTAAATCTCTAATAAGTTGGTCATGCAAAAAACAAAGTAACATTGCTCTTTCAACTATAGAGGTTGAATATGTATCAACTGCACAATGCTGCTCACAATTACTATGGATAAAAAAATCAACTAGAGGATTACTCTCTAAGGTACGCAAAAATTCTCATCCTATGTTATGATACTAGTGCAATAAATCTTTCAAAAAAAATCCCATTCAACATTCTAGATATAAGCACATTGAAATTAAACATCATTTTATAAGAGATCATGTTCAAAAAGGGATATAGAACTAATTTTTATTGACACTGAAAATCAATTAGCAAATATTTTTACCAAACCTCTATAGGAGGATTGGTTCAAAAACATCTTGGAGAAACTCTCAATCATTAATTTTTCCAAAACTATTTGATTAATCTCTTTTAAGCACCAACATTATATTTCTCTTATTGTGTTTTTTATTTTTTTAAAAACTTGCAAAAGGTCTGTAGTATATTTTTTATATATATAAATCTTTTAAAAAAAGATCAAAGGTTGCGAGGATGGCAAAAAACTCCAAAGGACACAATGTCCATTTTGGTGTAACTTCCTCTTATCACGTTAGACAAGAAAATGCACGCGCCTCCTTCCATTTGCCAACATATGTGGCACTGCTTCCTTGATTCTCGCTCGGCATTAAATGCATCAATAGCTCCACGACCCTAGCATGTCTCATCCATCATCACCTAACCTCTTAGGGAAACGGCTAACTTAACTACACCTTCACGAAACGGTTCATGCTCCATCCTCCTCTACTTAATCTTTCTTCCTCTCTCTCTCTCTCTCTCTCTCACCTTCATCAACCTTCACAATATGAAAAAACTCTCACTCATTTGTATGCATTCCACTCTAGAAGTTTTCACAAATGGCTCGCACTAAAGTCACTGCAAAACGCAAAATCTATTCTCAAGCTCCAGATGATACTCAAGATAATTACTCAAGCACTGAGTTCGATTGCCACGAGGGAAACAAATCTAAAGGAAATTCTCAAGAACCTTTGAACACCATTCCTCCTCCTCTACATTTTTCAAAAATTCCTTCTCCATCTACCACTCCTAAAACCACAAAAACCTCATCCTCCTCTGCTCCCACAAGACGATCCTCTAGGATTATGTCTGGAGTTGTTTCGTATAGAAAGGCGCTTCCTCAGGACAACACAATTCATGTTGTCAACTTTGATGATTTAGAAACAACTCTGTCTGCAGAATCTACAACTCAACCACCTCTTGCAAAAACCACCTCAAAAACTCCAATCCCTAAAAAGACTAAACCTCCTTCACAAAAAACCCCTATCCTCCTCTACAAAAATTTATGAAAATATTCCACTATTTGATTCGGCTGAATTGGAGACTAACTATGTTTGAAAATGGCAAAACAAATATGTGGTCAATGGAAAAATCATTGACCTTGCTGATCTCAAACAAGTAGGATTTAACGTAGAGGAAATTTTTGACCAACTTGGATGGACCTCCTTTTTACGCATCAATGAACCCCAATATCCTCGCCTTGTAAGAGCCTTCTATGTTGCTTCAAATGGTTCAAAAGGCACCACTGGTTTTAGCATGGTACTAAAAGGGGTTCACATGGAAATCAACCCCACTATGCTATGTCAAATCTTGGACATTCGTGACGAATGAGCCTATTGCTTCTCAAATAGGTGGTACTGTTAGTGTCTAATCATTAGGACCTCTGTTCTCCCAAACACTCCCATTACCCCTCCAAAACCTCAAGTGGCTTATAACCTCCTTTCTATGTGTCGTATCCTCCATACCATTTGTGTGCACTCTATTATGCCTAGAGCTGGCAGTTTTGAGAAGGTCACTGAGCTTGACCTTATGCTCACTCATCATCTGATGTATGGCACTCCTCTCCACTTAGGTAATATCATTTTTTGCTTAATGTTAAACGCTGTTGTGGTGGGTCGATCAGCTCCCTATGGGATGATCCTGACCAAGATTTTCAAATTCTTTAACCTTCTACTTGATGATGAATCCTCTATTCACTTTAACAACACATTCTCTTTGAAGAATATCAAACAGATGAGGCTTCAACCTGATGCTTCTACTCTTCTTAAATCATCATCAACTAACCCCCCTGCATCTAAGAAAAAGAAAGTTTGTCATTCCTCCTCTCCCACTCAAAACTCTGAACCAAAAACTATTCAACCTTCACCCGAGGATGCTTCTTCTCAAATCATTCAGGAACCCATTGACTCCTTGGATCCCACTCCATCTCCATTGCGTGACTCCACTAATCTCACTCCATCTCCATTGCATGACTCCCATGTTCCAACACCACCTTAGTCTCCGCCAATCAATAATCTGACCTCTCCTCATGAAGTTGTTCCTCCTCTTAAGGATACCTTTGAACCAACCTCTCTACAACTGATGGAAGATGGTGAGGTATTATATTTTGATATGAATTTATCTTATCATCACTTCTCACCACACAACTCTCCTACGGATGTGCCTGTGGCATCTCCTCGGAGTTTGCAAGAATCGGGTATGATACAACCACTCAATCTTTCGCAACCCATTTCAATTCCTCTTGCTACAAATCTTAAAGAACCTGCCCAACCTCTCCCTGAGGTCACAGGTATGTTCAACTTCATTGATTCCATTTTTGCTACAACAATTAATAACTCTTCTAAGGACAATGTTGAGAGCTTTCAAAAAAGAGTTCCAGTGTAAATGATATACCTAAAGACTCGACCCCTAGTAAGAGGACTGAAGAAAGGCAAAATCAGAAGTAGATGAAACTTCTCAAGTCAATTAGGAAGGATAATAAAAAACTTCTTCAATGTTTCACTCACTTCTAGAACTCTATGGCTCAATTTAGTCTCATTCTTGAATAGATTACCAAACATTTGGCTCCTACTATTACTCTTAGAGATCATCCTCTTGAACTACCAACCCAGCATTCGTCTGTTGTTCCTATCTCTTCTCATTCATCCTCGTCTGACAAGTCATCCTCCTTCGAGTAACATAATGGTTCATCCTTTTTGTTGCTAACCAATTTAGGGGGAGATGATTATGATTATCTAGCCTTTATCTTTGTGTTGAACCAGTTGTTAAGTTGAATTGTTTTTAATGTTTATGCTGTTGTGAATCAATTTTTGTAATATTTCTCTCATTAATATGAAGTTTATTTATGGTTCAAACTTAGTATTTCAAAAACTTTGCCATATGATCAGAGGGAGTAATTATTTTTAAATTTAAAAATAGTAAACATATGATTTAGGGGTAGCATAAACATTTTATCTCTAATTTTATTTCATATTTAAGATCATAATCTAAAGAATTTTGTCATTATCAAAAAGAGGGAGATTGTTGAGACAAAATCTCTCAAATTATTTTAATGATAACAAAATTACTTAAGAGATTATGATTGTGGTTAATGATTAATATGTGTTTTTGAGCGAATTATATAAGAAATTAGGTTATTAATCATTAAGGCAAAAAAAGAGAAAAATCTTATTCAAATCTGAAGGATTGAAATTCCTGAGGATGGCCTCACGAAGAGTACAAAGTTTCAAATCTACATAATACTCATCCTCACCAAAACAAATGTTTTTTTATTCATTAAAGAAAGGCACAACAATATTAAAGAATGAATAAATAAAGCATTTGAAATAAAGAAGTCAGAATGCCAAAAGAATAGGTACGAGGATGGCCAGTACTAAGTAAGAGGATGGCAGTACTATATTGGAGGACGGTTCTTTAAAGTTCACATCATTCCAAAATGTTGAAAGCATTCCATCCTATCATGTCCAAAGGCTAAAGGCAAACCTATATATCATTCTTGTATGAATGAAAACAATGAATAATCAATCTATAGAAAGGCAACAACAAATAAGACAAAAATAGAAGTCTTCACAAGTCTTGAAGAAAGAAATTCTGAATCACGTGCAAGAGGATGATAGTCCTATGTAAGAGGATGATTCTATATTGTCAACATCACTCTCAAAATTTGAAAACGACCTAGCCCTTCAACTTTCAAAAAGGTTGTAGCTCACAAAGTCAAAGATATAGCCTTACATGTCTTGAAGAATGAGAAAAGAAAAGGACAACTCAAGATCAAGTTCTAAGAGTTGATCCTCCTGCTCGAGGATGGACTAAGTTAGTCCAAGGACAGCTGGATGACAGTTCTGCAAATATGATGAAAGACCTTGGATTTTTTGAATTTACTTTTCAACGGTCATAAAGAGCTTGGCACATGGAAGGAACATCATGAGACTTCTATAAAAGGCAGCAAGCTTTTCATCATCAAATACATAACAACATTGCATTAAAAGATCAAGTATCTTCAAGCTTTCAAGAAGCAATATCCATCATCTCTTCATACTTTCTATAATCCTACATTAGTTATTTGGAATATCCTTTTAGAAAGTGTTTAAGAAAAGAGAAACAATCACATTCATATCACTATGTAATTTCCACATGAGTTACACTTGTAAATAGTTGAAACTTGATAGTAAGCTTGGTGAGGCTAAAGAATACACAAAGTGAAATCTCACAAGTGTGTGAGTACTGGACGTAGTCTTCATTGGGTGAACCAGTATAAAAGTTGTGTGTATCATTCTTTACAATTTCTTTTTCCTTAGCTCAGCTCTAATTTAAAAGTTTGAATAACCATCCTCGGGTCTGCAACCCTCTCCGAGAGGATAGTTTTAAAACACGTGAAAATTATTTTTAAACAGCAAAATCCATATTCAAGCCCCCTTCTAGTGATATTTAACTACATCAAAGAGGTGTATGAAAATCTAAAACTTTAAATGGCATTTGATTGATTAAATATGATGCAGTTAAAACAGCTTCACCTAACAAATATTTTCGAACCTTATTTGCAAATAGTAAAGCTCTAGCAACCTCAAGAAGATGCCTATTCTTTCTCTCTGCAATTCCATTTTGTTGGGGGTGTATTAAGTCAAGAACTTTGATGAACAACCCCATTTGCAATGAAAAAATCGGACAAAAGTATATTAAAATATTCTTTACCATTGTCACTGCTGAAGACTTGAATATTTGTTTGGTATTAAGTGTGCACCAATTTAAAGAAATTTTTGACAACCTATCCAACTTTTGATTTTTCTTTCAATAAATAAACCCAACAAATTATAGTATGATCATCAATAAAAGTTATAAACCATTTTTTATTAGAAAATGTGTTTATTCTATTAATACCCCAAACATCACTATGAATACCTGCGAACGGTTTTGATTGTTTATTTGGTTGTGTAGAAAAAGAAGAATGATGATGTTTAGCAAATTCACAAGTTTTACAATGAAATAAAGACGGATCCTTCATAGAAAATAATTTAGAAAACAAAAGTTTCAAATACGGAACTAGGATGTCCTAACTGTAAAAGCCACAACATAATATCATCATTATTAGAAGAAACAAAAGTAGATTCAAAGCAAGTACTTGATTTTTGTTGGTATTTGAAGTTGACTCCATTGTTAAGATAATAGAGTCCTCCACTCTCCCTAGCATTGCCAATCGTGTTCCCCGTGTGCAAATCCTTAAAAGTGCAATGATAATAAAAGAAGTTAGCTTGACAAATTATATCCTTTGTTAATTTAGTAATGGATAACATATTACATGATAAATTAGGAACATGTAAGACATCTTTTAAGGTTAACTTAGGTGACAAAATAATAGAACCTTTCCCTACAATGGCTGAAAGAAAGCCATCTGCAATTTTAATTTTGTGGTTACCTGCACAAGAACTATAAGAAGAAAATAGAATCGACTCCCCAATCATATGATCAGTAGCACCAGAATCGATAATCCAAGTATGGCTGGGAGTGACACTAAGTAGAGCAGTATTTGGAAAATTACCTCTGTGAGCTATAGAGCAAGAAGAAGTTTGAGACTCAAGAAGTTTGTACAATTGATCTAACTATTCCTTGGTGAAAGGAGATGGGCTTGAAGGAGACTGCTTCTCTTCATCAGATTTACCAGCTTGGAGCGCATGACCTTCGTTTCTTTCTTTTTTCTTCCAATTTAGAGGTTTTCCATGGAGCTTCGAATATGTATCACGTGTGTGCCATGGACGTTTGCAATGTTCGCACCATGGCTTCTTGTCATCGCTCTTCCCATCTTCATTCTTAGTGACTAGGGCAGAGCTTTCAACCTCACCAACAGAAGGTGACTTACCCATCATAACACCTTGTCTCGCCTCTTCTCTTCTAACTTCTGAGAACGCTTCTCGAAGTGATGACAATGGGATCTTTTCCAATATTCTGCCTCGGACTTCATCAAGTCGCTTATTAAGCTCAACCAAGAACATGAATATACGGTCGTTCTCCTATCTTTTAAGAAACAAAACACTGTCCTCGCAGCACTTCCAATGATCATCATAGCAGAGATCCAATTCTTGCCATAGTGTCATCAACTCATTATAATAGGTATAGTGACATCTTTATCTCCTTGTTTGGCATGCCACAATCGTTATTTAAGATTGTAATTTGGATCAATTGTGGCAGGCATTTGCATCTCTCCTGTTAGGAAACCATATATTCCATTACTGTCTGAAATCAATCTTGTGGTTTGGGACCAATTGACATAATTTTTTCCGTGGACAAAAAGTTGGAAAAACCATTCTGGTCGCTGCCACTGCCACTACCGCCTGGGCCGCTGCCGTTGCCACTGCCGCTTGGGGCCACTACTGCTTAGGGCGCTGCCTAAATTGTCGGCGTTGTTGACTACGTTTGATTTTTTTACCCAAACCATGGTGTTGTCGTCGCTATCCGCTACGGTATTGTGTGCCATTAGCTCAGTTGGTTGGAGTGCCAAACCCCACTGGTTGTGGAAAGGTTTACAGAACCCTAGTCAGAGCTCTTGGACAATGAAGAAAGTAAAAGACAATAATTTCATATTTTATTATTACAACCCTAAGTTGTTTATATAAGAAAAGAAATTAGAATAGTAAAACTGAGTAATAATGACAGAATAAAAATAAATATAATAATATAAAATATAAGAAAATAAAATTTAATTTCTATCGATTCTTCAACATAAATTAGGTGAGTTTCTTTAACTAATTTATAATATTTTATATTCATAACTAAATTGAATTGAATGTTTTTAATCCAAAATTTTGAAGTCTAAAATTCTAATTTTTGCTGTTTAACCCTTGTCTTGGCCTTGAGCAGAAGAAGATACCAAGTTGAGTGAGTTTATGGTTATTTAAAATTTGTGTGGTGATTATTAGTAGGAGGAAGTGAAACCTTTTGTTGTTTGAGAGGTTTTACACAACACATAAAATTATTTCAAGCATATCATGTGCATCATCATCACTTCACTTAAATAAGAATATCTGCAGGGCGACCACAAGTGTGAATCAGACATGATGAATAGTTTTTTCTTTCTTTGATTTGATTACATATACTTTGTTTTTTTGAGTCTTGACCATGAAGTGTGTCTTTTTAATAGATGTAAGACCATCCAATATGGTTTGACAATAATAAATTACACAGGTGTATGTGTATATTATTAATTAAAGATCAACTTTCCATTTGATTTTTACTTTTTCCATATGAATTTAAATTTTTATCAAACCAAATCAAATAAAATCCTCTATCCAATTTAGTTTATACTTATAGTTTTTGTATCATTTTATAATCACTTCTTCTCATTTTCTTTTCAACCAAACTAGAGAAATAAAATTTTACATTCTTTTATTTTACTTTCTCTTTACAAACAATAAATAAATGTTTCACTTTCTATCATTTTTATTTTTTGTTCCTTTTATTTTTATACCAAATAAATTAAAGCACTTGTAAAGGGGGTGGTTCCTCTTCTATCATTGAGGTATTAGATATGGCCACCCAAAAGAAAAAATTACACCACTGTAATTATGTTAATTAGTAGACATATTTCAATATTTTTTGCTCACTTTTAATAAATATTAAAAAATTGTTTCTCTGTTTTACTTTATATATGCGTTTATACAAATTTTAATTATATTTTATATAAATAAAAGTTATTATAAATATGTGGTTTAAATATACAATTAGTTTTGCTTTTAATCTCTATTTTTTGACTTTTTTTATCCTTGCAAATACATCTCACTTTGTTTCTGTTTCCTAATTTCTGCTAAATATGTTCATATTGAACTTGGTCTGTGTAATACATGCAAGTTTTGTTTTAGTTTTTTATGTTACTCATATTAGAGAGATTAATATCGAATATTTTTTTATATTATAGATACAACTTCTGTAATAAATTTGTATTTGTAAAGACTATAAAAAAAATCAAGTGTCAAAAATTAAAATGTGTGAGAAGAGCCGTCAAAATGGGTTGATCCAAAAAGCAATATTAGTTGATTTTTTTTATGAAATTAAGGTAAGAGACTGCAGGAGCAATTATGCCTACAATTTATATTAGTTTTAAAAGATTAGATTTATAAATTTATATATTTTTGAAATTTTCAATTTTATATGTTCATGGTAATTCTGTCAATCTCACCGTTAATCTAAACATGCACTAAATGATATTGTATGTCTTGCAGTTTTATCATAACATTGATTCGTGAGTGGTAGTTTATTAAAAATAATGTTTATAATAGCATTCAAAATATTGAAACAATTTTTTAAATATTCAAATTTAGAATGTTTAAAACATGAAAAGTTTTGATGAAATATGATTTTTTTTAATAAAATATGAAAAATTTTGAAATTTTCTCTATTTCGAAAGTTTCAAATTATTCAAAACTTTCAAACATTTAAATTTTTTTTATTTTAAAAATTTGTAAATATTTAAAAATTATGATGAATTCTTTAAAGTTTCAAAAAATAATAAAAAATAAATAGTAAAATAATTAAAAATTATTAAAATAATTAAACAAAATTGTATTTTTCAGGTTGATTTAATGACAGAGATGCATAATATAATACTCCTTTCAAACACCTTACAAGTTCGCTGTCGGACCTAGTTTTGGGCCGCTACTACTTGCACCCCCTATTTAAGTTACTCCAGACAGCTCCTATCGACTCTTTCATTTTTCTTTTTCTTTCTAAATTGCATATTTCCAGAATCTACTCACCGAGGTCGTGGGTTGATTGGCGTCTAGAAGTTAATTTCAAGATATTTTACGAAGTCTCAATGTTAATTTCTGAATTATTTGCCCAGTTTTATTTCATTATTTGGATATAAACTTTTGGAAATGTTTTTTGTTGTTGTTGAAATGCAGAAAGAGTGAGAGAGGGGTTATGATCATTTGATACACACATCTGACAATTTTTAATTTGACATTTATTTATAATTGAATTGAAATTTACTATTTCATAAATTATGTTTTAAAAAATTGACATTAATCAGAAATCGTTAGATATGTGAATGAAAAACATCAAGATGAATTTGTTTAATACAAGTTTATGTGACATTCATTTTAAATTATATTAATAATATATTAAATAATTTTAAGTTGACATAAAATTTTATAGATATAATCTATGTAATGATAAATTTCATTTTAAAATATATTTTACTGTACAAATATACAATAATAAATTATTTGATCTGTCATAATATTAAGTTAGTTTTAAATCTCACAATGTTACCAAATATTAGACATTAGACATTTCAATTTTTGAATTTCACGAATTGGCTTATTAATTCCTAAATTATAACATGTTAAAATCAAATTAATTCCTTCATCAAATTCTTTCGTTAAACTTATGTTGAATGCATGTGTGGTGTTGCTCTTGTAGACACCACATTAATGTCACATCATACATACTCCACTTAGAACAAAAATGGCTTCAACGTTGATAAACTTTTCAACAATTTATTTAATTTTTAAGTTGATTAATGTCCTTTAATAACTATAAAGATTAATCTTTTAATTTTGGAGGACTCAAATACGTGATAATTTCTAAAGACTTTTAATGTTATTGCATGTTTAAACTCCAGGCCGAAATTGAAATCGGACAATATTTTGGTCTTTTACGATGTCTTATAAGAACAAAAACGCAATTTTTTAAATAAATTTTACACTGTTTTTTTTTAAATTTTTTTGACAAATATATATATAGAGAGAACTTTTTTTATTTATTAAAATATCCCTTTTTGTTTATTTATTAGGGAATCGATGACTTGAAGAATTTTTTTGAAACTCAATAGAAAGTCGATTTTTAAGGAAGCGACTTCTAAATGACTAATTTTTTTTATATTTTAATATTTGTTTATTATTATATTTTAAAAAATAAAAATACTAATAATAAATTAAAATAAAATAAATTAATAAATTATAAATAAATTTTATATTTTAATTATTATTATTATAATAAATAATTAAAATAAAAAATTATTAAAATTAAAATGATTAAATTATATTGTAAATTTAAAAAATAAATAAATTAAATAATAATAACAATTAAATGAAAAAAAATTTATATTAATAACATGAAAATGAAACAAAATACATTAAATTAACGATAAAAATATATCATATTTGAGAAGAAAAAAACATCAAATTTATGATCCACCACCATCTCAGTATTATGTTCCGTCGGTGCAAGAAATACCAACATCCAGTTATCCGACAGAACATGGACTTCTCTATAATTTGTTTGGAATTCAGTGCACAACTCATGAGTCGGTTTATGCTGTATTTGATTCGATGTATAATCAACAATCTCAAAATTTAATAGAAGTAGGTGTTAGTAGTTCTAATCCGTCTACAACTTACATTGAGGAAAATGATCAACGTGTTCAGAGAGCTAGATAAGTTCGACAACATCTTAGGTGTTGGGTTGGGATCATTTAAGTGGACATTATTGATATAAATTTAATGTTTTTTTTTTCTTATCAAATATGATGTTTTTTTATTGTTAATTTAATGTACTTCATTTTACTTTCATGTTATTAATACAAATTTCTTTTTATTTAATTTTTATTATTATTATTTAATTTTTATTACCATTTAATTTATTTTGTTTTGAAATTTATAATATAATTTAATTATTTTAATTTAAGTAATTTTTAATTATAATTATTTATTATAATAATAATAATTAAAATATAAAATTTATTTATACTTTATTAATGTATTTTAATTTATTATTAATATTTTTATATTTTAAATAATTAAATTAATAACTCTAATAATAAATAAATATTAAAATATAACAATAATCAAGAACGATTCAAAAAATTTTAAAAAATAAATAAT
>JBBPBT010000720.1:1888429-1900257 GCA_037974875.1 Cicer bijugum | reverse complement strand
ATGAACTAAGAATGACATTATTTTAAAAGGTTTTGGAACAAACACACTTCATTAGTTTTCAAAAGGAACTAAACTCAAATTTTAAGAAAATTTGATCAAAATATTGGAATTTAAGTGTGATTGTTAAAATCACACATGTTGGCGTGTCAAATGTTATAAAAATGTAACATATTGAATGAAATAGTAGATGTTAACAACATAAAAATTTAATTGATCGATATCTTTAATATTTTAAGATTTTTGATGAAGATTCAATTCACTTGTGTGATTGTTCAAAGTCTAGTAAGATGATCTTTTAGTTTCCTCTCACAAACTTAGAACTAATGAATATTAAATGAATGATATATACACTCATCGAGTTTTAGAAGGAGTAATTTTCATGTCTCTTAAATATCTCAATCTTTAAAATATCTATGTATGATGATATTTTAAAAAAAATCGCTTTATCTTTTTTAAATGAGTCTATAATTGTATACTTAAATTTGTATACTCACTCATTTTTTTTCTCAGAATGACGGTTTCATCACTATATTGTTTAACATACAAAAATCACACATACTAATTATCTCTCATTTTCAATTATATAAAAACAATATTTTCATACTATAAAAACTAACTTTTAAAGTTCCTTCTATGTATTTTTTGACGAAATTAATGAAACCTAAAATAATGTTTCATTATTATGAAATTTTTAAAAACTCTCGTTGCTCTTACTCTACTAAATATGATATATGACTATTTTATTCTTTATATTTTAGTTCACCAAATTTACTACTTTTTATGCTTATTTTGAATCAAGAGTGGTAGTATGACATATTTAACCCAATTTAAAATAATATATATCTAACCAAATGCCCCATCACCATTCTCATTCTCATACATGAAAATGAAAAAAGGGATAACATTAGCTTTCCTTAGACTCTTTGTTCTTGCTTTTTAACTGAAAAAACGCGTGGCAACACCATAGATCATGTTTGTGGAAATAGAAAATGACCACACATGAAAACGATAGTTTCGCTCGTATTGTTCACGCGATTCTTTGCATTTTTATAAAACATTTAAGCTAAAAGAATTTAAATTGAATGAATAAAACTTACATGCACTTCATGTAATAAATATCAATATTAATATTATTAAGTTAGATGTTTAAATAAATATAATATATTTAAATTATTATATTTATTATTTTTAATCCTTACTTAGTTACCTGTAAATATTTTTTTTAACTTATCTCTTCTAATTTTAGAAAACAAAAATTGTATTTTAAACATAGTTTTAACTTTAAAACTCGTTAATTCATCTTTAACTAAAATTTATTAAATATTAAAATTTAACCACTTGATTAAATATAATCTATCTAAATTATCATATTTATAGTTTTTTTTTCTCCTTTCGGGTATAAACACAAAATTTAATGTTTGAAGGTATATATGGATATAATAAAATCATTTTTTTTCTGTAAGATTTAAAATAATAATAATATTAAATTTTTTTAATAGCTTAAAAAGATTTATATTTAAAGTAAAATGATTTTCCTAATAAATACATATAATTAGGAATATGGAGTAATTGACAAATACTTACAAGGTAAATTAAACTTCTGTGTATGTGGATCTGCATACTTATGGAAATGCATGAGGGGTGATAGCGTCACCCTTTTGAATGAAATCCGCAAATGTGATTGCAATGAAAAATACATGTTAAAAAGTATAAAGTTACACTAATAGCTTTCCCCATTTTTTTAATAATAAAACCGAGAAAATATTCGAGTAATCACAAGATTTTAGTTATAACAAAACCCATTTAGATACACATAAAAATATATATCATTTAGTTACTTATTTGAAAAATACACATTTTATTCATTTTTTTTGTGTTGTCCAAAATTTTGTCACTACATAAAATTTATCATAAAAAGGTTAACATTGATTTTTTTTTCTTTCTATAAATATATTTGTATAGACAAAGTTGAAATCACCAATCAATTGACAACCTCTAAGTTTATTTGGTCTAAGAGAATTAGAGGAGAGAAGAAGTCAAGACCAGATAATATTTTAAATGATATTTATTTGATTCAATTTTTAAGAATAAAAAAATGAAAATCTTTTCTAGATTATTTGCTGCTTTCTCTAAATTTAGAGAGAAAATGAATGAGACCAAAATTATTTGTAACATTTAAAATTCTCCATGTCCCCTTAAACCAAAAATAAATTAAATAAATACTTTTTTCTCCATCATTTTAACAATATTTTTATTCTCCTTCCTTCCCCTTTATCAAAAAATTTTCCCCTCCATTCAACCAAACATTCCTTTGGAGCATGCACAATGACAAGTTCTTCACCTATTTGACGTCATGCTAAATATATAATTCCAATGTGGAGTGAAAAAAAAAATTAGGTAGAGAATAATCTATATGAAAATATTGTTTCTCTCTTCACTTTTTTCTAGACTCTCTTAATAAATTATATTATAATAAATACGTGTTATTGGAATATAATCCAAAGTAAATTGTATTATAATAGATAGAAGACATTCTTTCCATAATCATAAATTGCTTAAAATTTGTTACAAAAACAATGTAAAATTCAGTTAAACTTTCTTGCTTAACAATACAAAAGACAGAGTTCAGATTTATCTCGTGAATGGAGATATTCACCATTTTACATATATTCCTTATTCTTAACATTGGATTTGATGTCACAAAATCACGGCTTGCCACCAAACTCTTCTTCTACTGATAAGCAATATGCATGTTTATCTCTTTGTTGAATTTTTATGACCGACACATCCTAATTAGTGGTTATTTTGAAAATTGACGACAAAGTGGCCAAGGCGTCAACTATATGATTTTCTATGCAAATGGGCATGCAATGGCAAGAAAAATCTTAAGGGTTGACTACTATTAATGGTTGACCACGAAATCCAATTGCTTTAGTCATGTAAAGAAATGTCATAAATGTCAAATATATGATGATAAAGTACATGTTCCCCCCACCTCTTTGAATTTTTTTAACATCACCATGTTCATTTTCAATGTGAGGAATGGATGTTATTGGAAATATCGAGTGTAAGGCTTTAAATGGACACCGGTTTATCCTAGTAACTAATGATTATTTCACAAAATGGGTTCAAGCCGCTTCTTATGCCAATGTGACGAAAAGTGTGGTTGTTAGGTTCATCAAAAGAGAATTAATTTGTTGATATAGCTTGCCAAATAAGATAATCATTGATAACACAACTAATCTGAATAACAAAATGATAAAAGAGTGATGTGATAGTTTCAAAATTCAACACCATAATTCTTCTCCATATCGGCTGAAAATGAATGGAGCTGTAGAAGCAGCAAATAAGAATATCAAGAAGATCATACATAAGATGGTGGAGACATATAAGGATTGGCACGAAATGATTCCCTTTGTATTACATGGCTATAGAACCTTTGTTCGTACCTCAACAAGGGCAACTCCTTTCTCGTTGGTGTATGGAATGAAAGCAGTACTTCCCATCGAAGTTGAAATTCCCTCGATCAAAGTCCTGATGGAAACAAAACTAAAGGAGGCGAATTGGGTTCAATCATGATATGACCAATTGAATCTCATAGAAGAAAAAAAATGATAGCATTGTGTCATTGTCAGCTATATCACAAAAGACTCAAAAAAGCCTACGAGAAAAAAGTCCATCCACAAGAGTTTCGAGAAGGAGACTTAGTGTTAAATACAATATTGCCCATAAAAAAGGATTCTTGGGGAAAGTGAACTCCGAACTACGAAGGACCATATGTTGTGAAAAAAAGTTTTCTCTGGGGGAGCTCTGATGCTCGCAGAAATGAATGGAGATGAACTTCCACTTTCAATAAATTCAGATGCCGTCAAGAAATATTATGCTTAAAAAAATGAAAATAATAGAAAATTGGGCTCGCTAGGTTGAAAACTTCAAAAGGCAACCTAGGCAAAAATTAGAGCATCTCGATGGATTGAAAACTTGAAAGAGCGGTCCATGCAGAAGTTAGGGATAGCAAAAGGACCAAGCGGTTCAAACTGAGACAATTTTTATTCTTGGAAGCTGACCAACAAGAATCCTAAATTACAAGAATGACTAGCGTTTGTTTTCTTTCCAACTAAAAAACCCATTTATCCATATATTGTAACTCCATTTGTTTTGTTTCTAATGTAATGAATGTACATTTTCCAATATTATCATTCATTGTTGTACCTTACATTGTTTATAAACTAGTTCAGTTTCATGGTTTAGTTGTTCTAATATTTTAAAATGTTATTTTATGATAATAAATATTGAAATTTGAAATATATAAAAGTATAGAATAAATATCTTAAATATTTTAACGCTTGAAAATATATACACGGGAACGCGAGATATATGGGTGTATAAGAAAGGGTAATCATTTTAAACAATGCAAATTTGATTGGCCTCAAAATAAAAAAAATAAAAAACAAAACAAAAAGGTGATTACAAGAGGTATACTAGAATCATCATGCAAAGAGCGATTGTTATCTTCATTGATTCATTGAATCTTGTAATTAGTATAAAGTCGTATAAGGATTGGAGAACAAAAAAAAAAAAAAAACCAAGAATTTATCTTCATTGCATGCATCTTATATTTTTTTAAATAGTCACACATGATCTATGCATCTTCACTCATATTTTAAATAATACTCAACAACCTCCTTATGTCATGCATAATGAATTAATTATGCATACTTTATTTATACTCAACAACTTTTGTGTCAGATTATTCATCATAGGTTTGCATTGCAACTATCATAAACATGTTTCTTTTAAAATAAAATAAAAAACAAATTTATCTTTCTTTATTATGTTTGCTTATAGTCATCATTTTATTTATGGCGATCTACGCATCGGTAATCAATCTGAAGACGATCACATTATTTATGTCATCACATTGTTTATGTTGATCAATGCATTGGAAACCAACCCGAAGACGATTGTTTTATCTATGTCGATCTACGTATTGGTAACAACCCAAAGACGATCATTTTATCTAGGTCGATTTACACATCGCCAACCAATTTAAAGACGATCTATTTTTTATTTACGTCGTTCAACCATTGGTTATCAATTTGACTATGGTTATGTTTTTTTTTTGCCAATCACCAACTTTTTTACATTTTTTTAATTTTTCCCATCATCAACTTTTTTTTATATTACATGTCAAATTATTTTCTGTTTTCTCTTACAATCAATTTTGTATACTTATAATTAAATAGGGGCAATTGTATTACCTCAATTTTGTCCGACTAATTAAAAATCATTTTTAAAATAATAATATATAATAATATATTTAATAAATATTTTAAAATCATTCTCAAAAATCTAAACATCATTATTTTACGATTCAAATTTGAGTATATATTAAAAATAAAATAAAAAAGAAAAGAAAAATTGTGAATTACAACAACACATGATGAAAGAATTTTCATTCATTTTTTTTTTCATAATTATTTTATTTTATTGTCGTGCTTTTACTTTGATCTGTCAATTTATTTGTTTCATTTTATTTCAATGTTTTTATTATTATTTTGTTTTCCTATTTTTCATTTTTGATATGCTAATTTTATTTTATTTAGGCAACCAACACTGTCAACCTTGCCAACAAGCTTTCTGCTTCTGGTCAATTCTGCCAAAACAGCCAAAGCACGCTTCCTGTCAAACACTAACACAACTTCCTGGCAAAATCAACACATATCTTCATTTTCTTTCCATATTGTTTGAGTTTCACTATGCTTTCTTTTATTTTCTTTATCTTATTAACATCTCTAATATATACATTCTTTTATTTTCTTTACCTTATTAACATCCCTAATATACACATAAAACATACCAGTTCTTTGACTCATCTCATTTATTTTTTAGCTTAATAAAGAAATTACTTTTACTCAACAGAAAAGGTATAAGACATTCTTTCATAATCATACATTGCTTAAAATTTGTTACAAAAAGAATATAAAATCCAGTTAAGCTTTCTTGCTTAACAATACAAAATACAAAGATCAGATTTATCGCGTGAACAGAGACATTCACCGTTTTACATATAAATTGAGACAAAAAATCAAGAAACAGGAGGAATTTTTTTTTTTTTAAAATAGATCTGCAGGAGAGAAAAAAGGTAAAAGAGAGAGTTATTTTTAGATAAACAGATTTTTACTCGCAACAAACCAAACGAAAAGATCCATACCTATATTCAAACCCATGTTAACAACATTGACGAAAAGAGAACATAGAACCGCACACCGCTTTGATCTTCACCCGCACCAGAAATACATGTATTTTCTCTTTCTTTTGATTCAAACCGTATAACATTATTAGAATATATAAACTTTAGAAACAAATTAAAATATGTGAAAGATAAGATTTTGTTCTATGTAAATGTTGATTTGGCTGAAATTTTGCGTGTAAAGGTTGGAATGGGTGGAGTATTACTTGCTATCTGTTTTTTTAGTGTTTAGACACTAGTTTTTTTTTTAGTGCAAGGCTTCGTTCTAGTTGTTCTCTATCCAATTGCACATTTAACAAATATTTAGTGCCTTTATTTTATTAAATTATTATTTGTTATATTTATTACATTTTAAACCGTATAACATTATTTTCTCTTACATGTATTTTCTCTTTCTTTTGATTCAAACCGTATAACATTATTAGAAGATATAAACTTTAGAAACAAATTAAAATATGTGAAAGATAAGATTTTGTTCTATGTAAATGTTGATTTGGCTGAAATTTTGTGTGTGTAAAGGTTGGAATGGGTGGAGTATTACTTGCTATCTGTTTTTTTTAGTGTTTAGACACTAGTTTTTTTTTTAGTGCAAGGCTTCGTTCTAGTTGTTCTCTATCCAATTGCACATTTAACAAATATTTAGTGCCTTTATTTTATTAAATTATTATTTGTTATATTTATTACATTTTAACATAAATGATTTTATTTATTATAAATAATTATGAACATAATTAGCTAGCAATAAATATCATTTATTTTATGTTATAACAATTTTTTTTATTACAAAATAGGTTAAAAGAGAATTACATTTGTAATTAGTATTAAAATGTTTTTTTTTCTATTTAATAGATTAAGTTACAAGTCTATATTTTTATTTTTTCTACTATTTTATTTTCATGTTTATTATTAATTTTATTTCGAAGAATCATTTAAATTTATTTAATATTTAGTATTTTTTTTAAAAAGAAAATAAAAAATAAAATTCTAGCAAATAATTCATTAAAAATTAACTAGATGTGACATCTTTTTAATCTTTGAGTTATTAGAACACAAGTTGTGACAACTTGGTGGTTATAAATTTCATCTTCACAAATAAATTAATAAATTAAAATCATAACCAAATTAATAAAAAAACCATTTCTCAAACTCTGGTATCAAAGACCATTTGTTATTTATTTTTATTTTTATTTTTATTTTTTAAGAGTTTCTCAATATTTTTCCTATTTTAAAAATAAATTTTAGTGGCGACTTCATTGAATTCAAACAAAACTCGAAATTTTAGACTGCAACAAGAGTGCATATATAGCATATCTAGTACGAGACAAAGACCTCATATCTAGTTCAAGACGAAGACCTCTTATGATCCTTATAAAGATATCATTTGGTAAGCTCAACAAAACCAAGACATCATCCACATTAACTTATGATAGATTTATATAAGTAATTAGAGACAAAAAAAGGAAATATGTACCAAGGTTGAGTTTTAAAGTAACCATCAACTTTATGTCAAAAGTCAAATGAATCTTTCCCACAACAATGGCTTTTAAAATTCATTCTCAATAATTTTATTGTCAAGTGTTATTTAAACATATTTATATACTTAGTTTTGTTGACGAAAATAGTGGTACATCGATACAGAGAAATTCTATATAGAAGCAACAATGCAAGACACAAATTGTCGCGATCTAAAATTTTGAGTATTTCTTGAAAGTGAGTTGATTCGCCACCAAAATTTATGTTAATATACGGAAAATATTAGAAAACCCTTAAAAATAGAAAAACAAATGGTCTTTGAAATCGGATTTTAAGTTCTGGAGTCGATTATGAATAAGGAAAATATTAATACCCTACGACATTCGTTAAAATATGGCTACCTATAACTAATTATACAAAATTAATATTAACTTAAATATATTCAGTCATCCTTATTATTAAATAGGAACATCAATTATTTTTTAATGTAATTTTAAAATAAATGTGCGTTGAAAAAAAAAAAAACTTTTTCATTAACGTACTTGTAAGAGTATGATTTTGTTCCTACATATCTCCTGGTGTTATGGATAAATCAAAGCTGTGTAGTTTTTGGATAGAAAATGTGATGTGTTGATTGTATTTTTTAAAGAAAGTTTATTTTTGTAGTTGAAAAGAAAAAAGTTTTGACGAAATAAAATGAGTTTGTTTGATTTAAATAATTATTTTAAAAATACGAGTTTTAAAACTATCAAGATTGTTCAACTTATGTCTTAAAAAAAGTCAAGGATTAAAAGATGTCACATCTAGTTAACCCGTTTAAGAATACTCTTATTACTTTGTTTATAAAAATGTGTTTTAAAATCTCCAAATTGTACAACTTATTTTATAACCGATCAAAGATTAAAAAGATATAATATCCAATTAGCCACTCTAAAATATTTTTTTTATAGTTATTTAAAATAAAAAATAAAAATGAGCTTTAAATTGTATCTTAAAGTAATATTTTATTGTTTTTGAAAAAAATTAAATAAATAAGGATATATAAAAGTAAAAGTTAAAGCATCATTTCATAACAGACGATGTGTATCTTTTAGAACAGTAAGGCTACACATGCTTTCAAAACAATCAGGCTACGTTTCAAAACAGCTAAGCATTCTTTCAAAACAGAAGGTAAGCATCAATAAATTCCAATAAATCCTAAACCAGCAACCAAATTTCAAAAACTCTAAGCAGCAATAAATCAATCTAACCATAATCTCATTTTTAATTCTAATATAAGCTTCATATCACTTATCATTTCCTTTTAAATGTGAAATCAGTAACCAGAAAAAAAAAATTCATTTTAAATGTGAAATCAGGATAAACAAACCAAATAAAGTGCGGTAGTAAAAGGACTCAGAACAGAACAATAAACATGTGAGTGACCCTAATATGTGGTAGTTGCAAAGAAGGAGTCGGTAGTTCACAGGTGATGATGGTTGGCGGTCACGACTGGCCCAATACGTTATGAGGCCTAAAGCAGACCTATTAGACGAGACATTTTCAAAAATTAATAAATAAATTATTAATATTTTATTTAATAAATATACAAAATTTCTTTAGTAAAACTAATGACATTTTCAAATCTATTTTCTCCATATTTATCAAAATAAAATAAGATATTTCAACTCTTCTACAATAATATCAAGAACTTATGCAAAAAATTTGATCTTTTAATTGAAGAAGAAAATATTATGTATATGTTCTATCACTCCAATAACTCATGTTAGCAATATGCTCACTATTTGTCTCATGATTTCTCAATTTTAACTAATATTTCTTATACGACAATGTGTTTATTTTTTTCTCTCATGATTTCTCAATTTATAAATAATATTTCTCTTATTCCTACTACCTTCATTTGCCAATTTACTTGTACTAAAAATAGTATTAAATAATTTACAATAAAAACAAATTATTTTATTTAAATTATATAAGATTTTATTTGTTTTAGTTTTAAAAATATTAGAATGTGAGATCTTTTTATTAAATAAAAATAGATTTGAGATCTTTTTATTAAGTAAAAAAATTTGTTTTTTAGGGAGGCCTCAAACCAGTGCTTTAGTAGCCTTACCCTTGGACGGCGTACAGATTACGGGTAGAAGTTGAAATAACCGTTATGTCATATGTTTCTCATTTGCTATTTTTTCTTCTGTAAAATTAAAAAAAAAAAAAAAAAAAGTAAAGAAAAAAATTCCTCCTATCTATCTTTTGATTTTTTCTTCTGAAAAAATAAAACTCCACTGTTTCCCCGTTTAATTATTCTTTGTCTTGATTTAATGGTGAATCTTTATGTTCATTAGATAAAATTAATTTTTTTATTTTGTATTGTTTTGTAACAAATATTAAATGATTAGGAAAAAGTGATTGCTTCCGTTTTGTATAGAGTGTATAAGTAGTACAAATAATGACCTTGTGAAGCTAAAAAAGTGAAGAAAAAAAAATGAGCAAAAAACCAGTTTCTAGCGTGCATGCAAACAAGACAAAGTAATGCATACAGTGGAAACTAAGAAACATGAGTAGTAAAAATGGACATGGGAAAAAGAAAGGAAACATGCAATACATAATTTTTTTTATGTTATTTTATTTTTTGGGTGCTAAATGGGAACACTTATGTAAATTATGGATTCAATAAAAATTGTTAATATTTATAAAGAGTTATCAATTGAGTGTCATAGACATAACTGCTTTTGTAAAACCCTAAAAGTGGCTCAATGTTTCTCTTTGGAAGATTTACAAAGAGTAAGTCATTTTTAAGAGAATGTGATATGAGTGTGAGTAGACATTAAAAATATTTGATGAACCTGAAGAGTATTAGAGAATACTTGGATTTTAGGAGCACAAAGTATGAAGAAACTAAGTTAAGAATTGCCCATGCTTGAAGAATACATTAATAATAGATTAAGTTCATTAGGTGAAGAAGGTCTAATCTATTTGTAATGATTGCACTAGAAGTAACAACAATTATTGTGAACAATTTAAAAATAACTGTGTATTCTTCATTCCCTTATCTCTTTTATATCTCCTCCCAATAGTTTTTATCAAATGTATTTTACAAAATATTTTTTATCTAACTCAAATCAATTGATTGAGGTTATTAATTAAGTTTTTTATATAATAAATATATAACAATTTGAAATCTTCTTTTCTTGTGTTTTCTAAACACCTATAGAATTAAGTATTTATTAAGTATTAACATTAAAAGATTAATAATGATTTATGTGCACGTATAAAACTTACTTAAAGACCGTTTCACATGGTTATGAGCTTTGGTTTATTGGTTTTTAAAGTTTACTTTGAAAATAAAACATGTCTGAATAAAATAGAGTTAAGTTGATTTCTCACATATTTTTAAAATTATAATCCAATAAAACTTAAAATCACAAAAAATATATTTATTATTTTTTTTTTTAACTTTAACACATTACCACTAGTGGTCATCAGCGACCACTTTGACCACTAATTTAATCACTGCTAACCATCACTTTAGCTATTATTTCTACTACTATTTTGACAATTGTTTGTACCATGCTAACCATCCCCAACCACCACATAACATCACTATGAACACCATCACTTAGACCTCGGTGACCACCACTCTAAAATTCCCGATGAACATCATTGTGGAGCACCACTCTAACCACAATCAGCCATCACTTCGTTCTATTGGTCATTTCTCTAATCCTAATTGGCCATCACATTAACCAATCATTGACCATTACTTTCCACCACCACGACCATCTATCATTATTGTGACATATGTTTGTTGTTATATAATATTTAAATCATTTTATTTTATTTTTAAATTTTATATTTTTAAACAATCTAATTATTTTTCCAACCTTTATCTTTTTATTTTTTTAAATTATTTTATTTTTTTTTATTTGTCTAATATTTTTATCTGTCAATATTTTCATTTTTTTGGTATTTAGTTGTCAATGTTTCTTTACTTTACATCTTTCACTTTCTTTAATTATATTATTTCGTTCACTTATTTTTTTTTTCTTCTGATTTCGCATTCACCATTTCAATATCTTTATCATCTTCTCCCTCTCCCTATATA
>JBBPBT010000720.1:1870545-1887876 GCA_037974875.1 Cicer bijugum | reverse complement strand
TATTTATTACAGTATACATATCTATCTTTCTCTCTTATCTTTCTTATTCTTATTCTTTTTCTTTTTTCTCTCGTGTTCTCTCTTTTTTTGTCACTCTTCTTTCTATAAATAAACTCATCTACTATTGAAAATCTTCACATACATACATATTTAAAAGATCAGGTTACTCTAATTTTTTTTATTGTTTTAAAGCTTTGATACTTCATCAAATAACTTCAAATCGACATAAAATAAGCTTATTGAAAATCAAAGTGACTTTTGAATATCTGATTAAATAGTTATAAAATTAAAATTATAAAAAATGTTGTACATTTGATCTTAATTAGTTAAAATATAAATATGTATCTATTAGTAATTTGTATCTAGAATATTTGTAACATATACAATCTAAAACTTTTGGATTCGGTTGAGCTCAACCTAAGGATACATTAGTCAATTTAATGAATTTGTGCAAACAAGTTCATTAACCACCAACTAACTTCATATAAAGGTTCTTAAAAACAACATGCAAGGGCTTGATGAAATTCTTTGAGTAGAATACGCACCCTTGGTTATAATGTTATGCACTCCCAACTCAAGGAGAAACTTATAGGTCAAACTTGTTCTAATTTGACATCATTAGAATCAAGTGCTTTATAGATAGAGTAGTTCATTCAAGAGAATGAAATAACATATGTTGCTAGAGTGAGGCCCTCACATGGGGTCAATTGTAAAAATGTAAGGGCTTGATGAAGATATGTTAGGTGATTCCGTAAAAGAAACCATGACAGTCGAGATTCTAAAAGACAAAAGTTCCAATGGGTCACCTTACACTACTTTTCCTTGCCAAAAGGACATAGACCTCATATTGTTCAAAAGAGATGGATGAATACAAGCATAATGAGGCAAGCACCAAGAAGAGTGAACGGCCAATTAAGCTAAGACTTGATGAGGGACCTATCCTTAAAGGAAAGAAGAGGGTGGATGATTGTCGTTTAACTTCCTTGATCAATTTGATGACTCAATGAATAATGGATTGAATCTAATGATGAATTAGATCATGTGAATTCTCTGTATGAAATCAGAATGCTAATGCCACAAAACTAGAAAAGTTCGTTTACTGCAGTTTTGCAGTTCTAGAACAAACAATACAATATTACAATGCTATAAGATGAACATACATCAATCGTTAACTCAGTTCATAGTTAAACTCTTACATCTGGAGGACTGGATTCGACTTTGAAAAAATCACTAATATCAGATGAAATGATTATAAGTGTTTGCACAATTCTGCAAAACTGGTTTTTGCCTTATGTTGCCCTTAAACATTACTAGTTGGGCTTTATATATTAGGCAGTTATATTTCAACAGTAATTAAGAAAATAAGTTACAACTAACTAACCATAAACTAAACGCTCAAAACATATTGATTCTGCAAGTAACCATCATAAGTTAATTTCTAAAGTCTTCAATTTGAGTACTACTTATTAACACATCTCCACCTTGGTACCAAATGATAAGCTTCAATATGTGGTTCTCCAAATCAGATCCTTTTAGTCAACATCTAAATTTTCTAAGTGTGACAATTTTTGTAAACATGTCAGCAAGATTGTCACTTGTGTGCACCTTTGCCACATTTATCTCACCTATTTCAATGAAATCTCTAATGATGGTACATTTTCTACTTTCGGGACACCATATCCTATAGCCTTTTATACAACTTGAATATCCAGCAAAGTATCCTTTATTGGCTCTAGGAACTAACTTCCCTTTATTTACATGATAGTATGCACCACACCCAAATACTTTTAAGTGGTTGTAATTTGCAACATGTCATGTCCACATTTCTTGAAGGGTTTTGAGTTCAGTTGCAGTTAAAGGGCTCAAATTTATCAAATAGCAAGATGTATGGATAGCTTCTCCCCAAAATTGTGTAGGCATACCTGCAATTGAGAGAATGCATCTAATTCTTTCAAGCAGGGTTTTATTCATTATTTCAGCTAATCCATTTTGTTGAGATAAGTATCTTACAGTCTTACGCATGTTCACACCATGAGTTTTGCAATAACTAGTGAACTCATCACTGCAAAATTCAATACCATTGTTTGTCCTTAAGGTTTTAATCCTTTATCAGTCCTATTCTCAACGATAGACTTCCAATCTTTAAAGGTTTTGAATGCTTCATCCTTGCTTTTCAACATGTAAATCCATATTTTTCTACAATAAATGTAATGAAGTACTTGTTACCTCCATGTGAAGCAATTTTGGCAGGCTCCCGTAGATACTGTGAACATATTCTAGAATTCCTTTTGAGCAATATTTTCCTGTAGAGAACTTGATGCTAAGCACCTTTCCATACACACAATGCTCACAAAATTCAAGATAATCCATCTTGTCACCACCTAATATGCCGTGTCTGTCTAGAACCTGCATTCCTCTTAGACTTGCATGTCGCAGCCTTTGATGCCATAGAGCTGGTTTTGCTTGATGCATGGACTGCCACAATTGGCATTCTTGTCATTACTTGACCATTAAGAAGATAAATACCATGCCCCCCTTTTCCTTTCATGATTACCAATTATCCTTTTATCACTTTTAGAGTATCTTTCTCTACTTTGAAAGAGCAACCAACTTCTTCCAGCATTCTTAGGGAGATTAGGTTCCTTTTCAGCTCTAGAACATGTCTAATCTTTGATAAAATCTTCATAGTAGCACCCTCTAGTTTCAGCTTGATTGAGTCAATCCCAACTAACTTGCAGGTTGATTTGTTCCCCATGATCACCTTGCCTCCATCATTTTCTGTGTAATAAAGGA
The DNA here is from genome assembly GCA_037974875.1 of Cicer bijugum. NCBI lineage: Eukaryota > Viridiplantae > Streptophyta > Magnoliopsida > Fabales > Fabaceae > Cicer > Cicer bijugum. The sequence goes on along the minus strand of JBBPBT010000720.1, from coordinate 1,885,083 downwards.
ACCAATCTATATTTGAGGCATTTGAAATGAACACCCTGAGTCAAGCACTCAATCATCATCTAAGATTTCAGCTGAATTTTCCATAACAACTTATGTGTTTTCATATCATTCAGAGGCTATAGAAGCATTTCTATAATCATCATCACTATGTGATCCTTTCTTTCCTTTTCTTTCCAATTTAGGCATTATTTCTTGCATATGAAACACTTCATTTTAGACTTATCATTTTATTTATTCTTAAAGTTATGCTTTTGTTTATGATTCTTTTTCCTTACTTTGGATTTGACAAACAACCCTTCACCAATGTTTTCTTCTTTCCTATCTGATTTCTTTTTTAATTATTTGGAGACTAGTGCAGCTTGGACTTCTTCTAATGACAATGAATCTCTACCAAAAAGGAGTGCATCACACATATTTTCAAGAGAGCTTGGTATTGAGTTTATCAATAGTAGACCCTGATCCTCATCATCTAATTTTACATCAATATTTTCAAGATCTAAAACAATCTTATTAAACTTATCCATGTGATCTTCAATTGACCTTCCAGATTGCATTTTGAAAGTATATATCTTTTATTTTAAGTATAAATGATTTTCTAATGATTTTGCCATCTGTAAAGATTCTAACTTGAGTCAAATACCTGTTGTAGAGGTCTCCTTTGACACTTCTCTTAGAACCTTGTCTCCAAGACTCAAGATTAAAGCAATGTGAGTCTTGTTCATGATATCTTTCTTCTCATTTTCTAGAAGTGTGGATGCCATATATTTCTCTCTTTTTAGTGCTTCTGCCAAACCATGATGAACCAGTAAAGCTTTCATCTTGAGCCACCATAACCCATAATATTCTTCCCATCAAATTTTTCCAATACATACTTTGTTGATGCAATCTTTTCCCCGAACCGAATGAATTTGTGCTCTTATGTCAGTTGTTATTGAATTTCCTTGATCAATTTGGTGAACCAATGAATAATGGACTGAATCTAATGATAAATTAGATATTGTGAATTATTTTTACTGAAATCATAATGCTAATGCCATAGAACTAGAAAAATTCGCTTACTACAGTTTTGCAGCTCTAGAACAAACAATACAATATTGTAAGTCTATAAAATGAACACACATCAATTATTAACTTAGTTCTGAGTTAAACTCTTACATCTGGGAGACTGGATCTGACTTTGAAAATATCACTAATATGAGATTAAATGATTACAAGTGTTTCACTCCTATGCTTCCAATTTTTCTACAGAATTTTGCAAAACTGGTTTTTGTCTTATGTTGCCCTTCAACATTACTAGTTGGCCTTTATATATTAGGTTGTTTCGTTTCAGCAGTAATTAAGAAAAGAAGTTACAACTAACTAACTGAAAACTAACAAACCAAAATAGATTGATTGTTTTGCAAGTAACCATTATAAGTTGATCTCTAAAGTCTTCGATTTGGGTACCACTTATTAACACTGATATTATTATGGAAGATGGAATGCCATCTTTGAAAATTGATGTATAGAGGCTATCGTACACAAGCTTTGATCACACACTACTTGTCCTTGCTAAATTACTTGATCTAAGGTTGTACATTGGTCGGTTTGGGTTGAATTTGGGGAAAATCAATATCAAAATATCGTGTAAAGGGATTGTAGTTTGGGTCTAAAAAATAAATTGACAATTAAAACATTGGATTAGATTGGATCATACTGCCTATTCGTGGGTTGGGTTGGTACTGAGTTACCCAATGTTTTTAAATTTTTTTATAAATTCATATTCTTAACAAAAACAATTTTCATACCTTATTTTTTTTTATTCCAAAAACACGGTATAATGTATTTTCACTATCAACTATATAAACATATAAGAAATGTCTAAGTTAGAACATTCATCATAAAATATTTACGAGCATGAAAATAATCAATGTTGTAGGGACCTAAAATTGCATAGAACATTAGTTAGTGTGTTAGGGTTTATGTGATGAAAAGAAAGAGAGTGTGAGAGAGTCATAAGTGGGTTGGGTGGTAAGAAAATGAGTTATAGGGATTTTTAAGTTTTTCTTATTTTTTTAAGAAATGCTTTCTGATATTTTTAAAAAATAATAAGTTCTTTTGTTAGATAAATTGGGTCATCTGAGTTTACTCAATATCTAATTTTAGCATTCAAATTTTGTTTTAGAAATTAGGATCACCCAATCACTGATTTAAACCACCTTTTTAGATCGATTTAGGTGAGTTTGACCACTTTAGTGGAAGTATTCAATCGTGATAAAAACATGTTAAAAATTCAATATGAAAAAAACTCCTTCTAATAAGTGCATAGAAAAATCTATTCATCATTTATATATTGCTAATAATACTATCTCAATTGAACATGAAGAGTTTGAATAATTTAGGCTTAATTGCACTTTTGGTCCCCCTATTATAGGTGAAAATTGAAAATAGTCCCCCTATTTTGTTTCTCCCCAGTTTTAGTCCCCCAAACAGAATTTGAGCATGAGCTGTCATATTTTTAATGACGTGTCAATAAATTGTTGAGGTGGCATACGCTGACATGGTATAAATATATTATTTTATTATTTCTCATTAAAAAAAATAAGTTTTATTTTAAAAAAACATTTTAATAATTATGAAATATTTTTTAAAATACAATTATATTTTTTAAAATAAAATAAAAACAAAATCAGGAAAGCATTAATCCCTAAAGCCATAGTCATCTTCTTCGTGAAAGGATTCATCGTCTCTGTTTCCCAATCCCTAAAGCCATAGCCATCGTCTTCGTGAAAGGATTCATCGTCTCTGTTTCGTCTTCGTGAAAGGAAAGAAAAAGACAGTGCGTTCATCGTCTTCGTCTCTGTTTCGTGTTCATCTCCATCTTCGTCTCTGCCATCGTCTTTGTTTTTCTATTTCGTCTTCGTCTTCGTCTCTGCCATCGTCTTCGTGTTTTGTCTTCTCTGTTTCGTCTCTGTTTTGTTTTGGTCTTCGTGTTCGATTTCATCTTCTCTGTTTCGTCATCGTCCCTTGTAATTTAATTGTTTGTTCTGTATTTCGTTTCTTTTTCGTTTGTTATGTGTTTTTTTGGGAAAAGAATGTCTTCTCATTCGTATTCAGTTACAAGCAACAATTCTCATTTGAGAATTAGAAGAAGAGAATGTTTCTGTGGACTTGAATCTCCTTTGTGTACTTCTTGGACGGCTGAAAATCCAGGTCGAAGGTTTCATGGTTGTGGATTTTATAAGGTAAACTATTTATCAAAATTCTGCACTTTTATTTATTTAAATATTTTTTTTGTATTGTTTACAGGGTAGAAAATCATTGATGTTTTGTTGTTTCAGTTACAGGGTAGAAAATCTTGCAATTTTTTTGATTGGTTTGATGAGCCAATGACAGAACGTGGAAAAGAAGTTATTATGTCGTTGATGAAAAGGATTGATGAATTCAAGAAGAAAGACAATGTGACAAAAAATTGTGATGATGAAATGAAGTTGAAGTTGAAACAAATGAAGAGCTTTCTGGCACTTTCATGGCTTTTGATTATTGTTCTTTTGGTTATTGTAATGTTGAAGTAATTAAAATGATTGAATTAAGGGTGTCTTGTAATGATGTAATTTAGGGTGTTTATGGTTGAAAATGTAATGTAATTGTTTAATATAGTGAAATTTGTAAGGTTGTTATTATGAAATGAAATTAGTATTATATTGACACCAAAAAATTGTGATGAAAGTAGTGCTATAATTTGCCAAATAAAGATCCAACAAAAGGTCATATTAATGCATTACAATTGACACCAAAAAATTGTGATGAAAGTAGTGCTATAATTTGCCAAATAAAGATCCAACAAAAGGTCATATTAATGCATTACAAAATAAAATTGTTCCTTCACAAGTAACCAAAATAAAAGTACCTATTAATAGGAACCAAATTAAATAGGTCCAAGTATGATTACATATTCATAATAACCAAAATAAAAATCACAAGTTTCGTGCATTCAATTAATTTGTGAATCTTGAATTTGTGGAGCTTGTGAATCTTGAGATAAAATTGTTGGTGTTTCTCCCTCATCACCTCCAACCCTTGTTGTCTTTGCTCTCTTTGTTCTGTTGATGTTATTTCCACCTTTTGGTATCTCTCTATCTGCTGCACTTTTACCCTTGCATGTCCTGGTGTTGTGGCCAAGCTTCCCACAGTTCTTACATTTCACTGTTGCAAACTGTCTTGGTAGTTTGTTAGAACCTTTTGACTCATCATTGGACTTGTTCCTCTTTTTTTTTGGTCTACCCGGTGCTCTTCTCATGATTGGGGGATTTATAGGGTCTCCATTTGATGTATGCCAAAGTTTTGGTCCATTTGATGGCATTATAATGTAAGAGTAGCATGTCAAGAAGTTTGTTTTCCTATTTAAAGAACCAAAAAAAAAAAGAACCAGAATTAGCAATAAGGCAGAACCAGAAGTAATGCAAAACAGAACCAGCACAAGAACAAGAACAAGCACAAGCACAAGCACAACAGAACCAAGCAGTATAATGCATAACCAGCACAAGAACAAGCAGAATAATGCAGAATAATGCAGAACCAGCACAAGCACAACAGAACCAGCAGAATAAGCAAAACAGAACCAGCACAAGAACAAGAACAAGCACAAGCACAACAGAACCAAGCAGTATAATGCAAAACAGAACCAGCAGAACCAGCAGAATAAGCAAAACAGAACCAACACAACAGAACCAGCAGAATAAGCAAAACAGAACCAGCACAATAGAACCAGCAGAATAAGCAAAACAGAACCAGCACAACAGAACCAGCAGAATAAGCAAAACAGAACCAGCACAAGAACAAGAACAAGCACAAGCACAATAGAACCAAGCAGTATAATGCAGAACCAGCACAAGAACAAGCAGAATAATGCAGAATAATGCAGAACCAGCACAAGCACAACAGAACCAGCAGAATAAGCAAAACAGAACCAGCACAAGAACAAGAACAATCACAATAATGCAGAACCAGCAGAACAAAACTGAAAGCCTCACAAAAATGAACATGCACAAGAATAATACCAATAATGCAGAATCAAGTTTTATACCTATAATAATGTGAAACGTACGATTCTGGATCAGCTTTGTTATGCCATATACAAACAAGAGCATGACAACACGGAATACCAGTCAAATCCCACTTACGACAAGCACAAGTTTTTGTGTGTAGATTTACCGTATAAGTATCTACACCATTTGTGACACTAAACAAGTTAAAATCATCATCTCCATGCCAAGTTGCGAACCAACCCCCAGCTGCTCTTTTTGCCTTTTCCAATATTTGTTGAATCTTAGGACATATATTGCCTGTATATCATAGCATGAGTTCTTTTTGTTTCACAATCCTTACTGTAATGTAATGTTTCAAACCTTCAAGTAATGTTATGATAGGCTTATCTCTATACTCCAATACAGCCATGTTGAAAGCCTCACACATGTTGTTTACTTGAAGGTCACATTGTGTATCAGTGCGAAATGCTGACCTAGTCCACATAGATGGTGGAAGTTGCATCATGTCTTTCCATGCATCTTCATTGATTGCCTTAATTTTTTGCATTGCTTTCTCCCAATCTTGGACCACAGTAGCTCTTGCTGCCAACCAAAGAAGCTCTTTCATATGTCCTCCAGGATACTTTTTTTTCCAATTCCCATACAAGTGTTTAACACATAATCGGTGTTCCACGTGGGCCCCAATGTTGGCAATGGCAGGTACCAATCCCTGAAACATATGATTTAAAAACAGATTGTTTAATTCAAATAAAAAAAATAACTGAACCAAAAAACAGCATAAAAAACCAGCAGAACCAGGTACCAAAACAGAACCAAAAAACAACATAAAAAACCAGCAGAACCAGGTACCAAAACAGAACCAAAAAACAGCATAACAAAACCAGCAGAACCAGGTACCAAAACAGAACAAAAAACAAGAACAAAACCAGCTGAACCAGGTACCAAAACAGAACCAAAAAACAGCATAACAAAACCAGCAGAACCAGGTACCAAAACAGAACAAAAAACAAGAACAAAACCAGCTGAACCAGGTACCAAAACAAAACCAGCAGAACACATACCTTTTGTTGATCTGAAATGAATGCATATTGCTTATGCTGAATATTGTTGAGGTCCTCCAGTAAAAGATCCAGAAACCATTGCCATGAGTCTTTTGTTTCTGCTTCAACAACTGCATATGCAATGGGAATCATTTGATTATTCCCATCTTTACCTATTGCGGCTATTAATTGACCGCCATATTCTCCCTTCAAGAAACAAGCATCCAACCCAATTAAAGGCCTGCATGTATTAGCAAATGCAGCCTTACAAGCCTCCAAGCATACATATATTCTCTCAAATACTGGTCCAATGTCAGACATACCACACTTAATAATAACCGTAGAGTTTGGATTTGATCTCCTAAGTTCATCAGCATATTCTCTCAAATGTGCATATTGCTCCCTTTGAGCACCTTGAATCATTTCTATGGCTCTTACTTTGGCTCTATATGCTTGGTATTTAGACAACTTCACACCCCATTTATCAAGCGCCTCAACAATCAATCCCTTCGGTTTCATTTCAGGTGTATGTCTCAACATAGGAACGAATTTCTTGGCAAGCCATTCAGTCTTGGCTTGTTTATTTTGTGCCCTCCTATGACATGTATGATCCTCTGTGAAACTCACTAATTGCCAATATTCATTTGAAGTCCTCTTACTGATCCTCATGTAAAATGGACATTCTGGCTCACACCTAACAATGATTCTCTTTCCATCATTCTTTTTGAAATACAAGTTTTTCTTAGTCTCCATTGCAAAATCTTTAACGGCATTCTTAACCTGCTCTTTTGTATTGAACTTTAGGCCCAACTCAAACCTTACTTCATCACCGTTTTCAGGTTGGTTAAATTTAGGAAATTTCCTAACATTCTCTTCATCAACTTCACTTCCGGGTGGAGTATCCAAATCATCAGAATTCACATCATTTTCTTCAAAATCAGTTGCACAACTAGGCCCTGGGTTTCCTCTTGGGTTTTCATGTCTTTCAAATGAATTTTCAGCACCAACATTAACAAAGATCTCAGTTGGTATTTCAGAAATCCAGTCCCAATCCTCATCCTCATATAACTCATCCATATCATCATCGTCATCATCTGACTTAGCAACATAATCTTCATCTTCTTCACTCAGATAATCTTCACCATGGACTGCTTCAGATTCAACAGCTTCAGATTCAACAGGTTCAGATCCTGGTTGATCTGGTTCAGTTTGCACTGGTTCCGATTCTGATTTATCTTGTTTAGTTTGAACAGCTTCAAATTCAGCTTGAACAGCTTCAGATTCAGCTTGAACAGCTTCAGATTCAGGTTGCACAGCTTCAGATTCAGCTTGAACAGGTACATATTGAGATTCTGCTTCAGCTTGAAGTGGTTCAGAATCTGGTTGATCTGGTTCACATTCAGGATTATCTATACAGTGTTCCACAAAGACGTCAATTACTTTGAACCCTTTGACATCTTCAGCAAACTGTAATACATCCTCGTCATTGTTGAGAGGTCTAAGTCCACGTGTAAATGAGTACTTCGGATGCTGGTACCACAAATGTTTAATACTCATATATCCCAAACTTTTGACCATTTTAATAATTTGCATGTGGGACATTAAGTCTACATCCCAAGACCAATTCATCTCATCCACTTGGGCACAAACGTACATCTTCACTGGATGGTTTACAAAACTACCCCCATGGTTAATTCTTAACCTAACTCTGTGGACTGAAGCTGGCCTACACAAAACACATGGACCACATTATAATACAATAGAGCATATGGACCACATTGAAGAAAACAAACCATTGAATAAATCAAAGCTGGCCTACACTACACATGCACCACAAAATAATACAATAGAGCATACGGACCACATTATTAAAAGGCATTCAGTTCTGTTAACAGTGTAGAGAAAAACTTTTGGCCCTAAAATCAAAGCGAAAACCCTAAAATTGAACAGAGTTTAATAATGTTAATAACAAAACAAAACAAATCGAAAACCCTAAAATGACATACCTAGCACAAAACTTTGTATCTTCACTCGCCATTTTATCACTGACGAACGCACACAGAAAATGAACGCACAGAAGAGACGATGACGAACACAGGCTTTAGAGGGATTGCTTTCACGAAGACGATGAACGCACTGTCTTTTTCTTTCCTTTCACGAAGACGAAACAGAGAAATAGAGACGATGAATCCTTTCACGAAGACGATGGCTATGGCTTTAGGGATTGGGAAACAGAGACATTGAATCCTTTCACGAAGAAGATGGCTATGGCTTTAGGGATTAATGCTTTCCTGATTTTGTTTTTATTTTATTTTAAAAAATATAATTGTATTTTAAAAAATATTTCATAATTATTAAAATGTTTTTTTAAAATAAAACTTATTTTTTTTAATCAAAAATAATAAAATAATATATTTATACCATGTCAGCGTATGCCACCTCAGCAATTTATTGACACGTCATTAAAAATATGACAGTTCATGCTCAAATTCTGTTTAGGGGACTAAAACTGGGGAGAAACAAAATGGGGGGACTATTTTCAATTTTCACCTATAATAGGGGGACCAAAAGTGCAATTAAGCCAATAATTTATAACTATAATGGAGGTGTGGAAAACTCCATCCTACATTGTCCATTGGATGAACAAGATAAGAGCTTAATTTAATCAATTGAAACCATTAGATTGATTCCAATAAGTTTTTGGTCAACAATCATTGACACATGAATTAGAAGTAGATGTGTTCGTAGAAGATAGTAAATGGGCTAATGTAGCCTAGAGCAAAATTGCTAAAGGCATACTATTTAGACGGCCACCCTAGATATGGTCATGCATTTAAAGCCATTGTATATCAAAGTATCCATCAACAATAAGATGTTTAGTCAAATATTTGTTGATAGAAAGGCCATATATTGAAATGTCATAAGTTAATGATTTTACGTTTGTAGCACTCAAGTGTCAAAGAAGGGTAGCCCACTTAAGTATCAAAGAGGGGGCCGTATCTAAAGATTTCCCATATCTAAATAGCATCTTTTTCTCTTTTTAGGAAATCAGTGTAGGTAATGTCTTTGATAGAGTTATTCAACACAATACATTTCTCAAGCTTTAGATTTTTGAACCGACTATAAAATTGTGGCTTCAAGGTCTTCCTCCCTCCTCTCTAAGAATGTCATTCGAAGATCGAACTACGACCGTTACACAAACTCAACATTGTTGTTTATAACCAATTGAGCCACACACATTGAGAAAGATATGGTTTATTTTGTTTTAGACAAAGTTAAAGCATTTGTTTATTGTAGTTTCGAAAATGAAAACCTACCAACTAACTCAAAATTAATAAGCAACAACCAATATAAAGCACAATTATTATATAACAAAAGAGCAATTATAACAACGAAAATATAAATATATTATTTATAGGTTGTAAACATTAGTTGATAATAATAGAACTAGAGCTGCGGGTTACATGTTCTTAATCCTTGCAACCTCTTCAGCCCCTCACACTTTGAGTAAAAAAAAACATAAAGAAATGGGTTTCAATGCTGGGTAATTAATATACCAGCATGACCCATCACATTACACTTTAGCAACACTTTAACATTTAATATTTAATACAAACACCCCCTTCCCTCTCAACTTACATTCATATAATATAAACTTACTTTCACCTTTACTTTTCCTAAAACTATCCAACTTTCTTTTTAAAAACCCTACTACTACTAACCACTTCAAAATTTTCCCGGGAAAATAAAGGAAAATTTGAAGGAGGGAAACTGAAAATAAACAAGTCAAAAATAGGAGTATAGATTTTTTAAATTTTCTTTTTTTTAGACACGGAAATTCTTTCCAGTGAAGGTTTGTCCAAATTGCCAATTAGGTGGTGCCACGTTCCATGAGGTTGATGTACGTCGGTCACTGCCGGTAACTCTAAAAGAGAGAGCCTGGCCCACAAAAACAGCGTTGGATTGCCAATTTTGCCCCCAGTTACGGCTCATACTCATCCAAGCGGTGTTAGTTCCTTTCACACTCACGCGTATGATATCTCCTGCACCCGCGACGTTGGTGATTAAAACCAAGTTGAAGTAACGGAAACCGTTGATTGTGAATCTGATGCCTCCTTTCTTTCTACATGGCACCCTGCATATGCAATGTAACCAAATAAATTACATAAAAGTTCAATTCAATTATTCAATTTATTTTCTTTTTTTTTTCCCTGAATTTTTTGTCAGTAAATTTGATATAAAAATCTAAATTATTTAGTTCCAATGCAATGTATCAAATTAAAATTTCAGACATTTTGAAACCAACATATAAATAATGATAAGACATGTGCCATACTGTGGAAACAATGAATAAAATCAATATGTGATCCTGTTAAATATTATTGTCGAATTTAAAATTAGACAAATTCAAAATAAATTTACCATTACCTATTAAAAAGCTAATTAGTCAATGTGAAATAAAAAATAATAGTAGTAATTACATTGATGACTGTGATTATTAATAAAAAATTTCAAGATTTGAAGAGCATGTAATTTTAATTTGTTACAAAAACCCCGAAAATTGAACCTTTTTCTAAGGATGTGTGACCTAACATCGGTATGGAACTACGAAAGATGTTTTCTCAGACTTTTAAGTCCAGGTTTTCCGGATATTATATTTATATAGTGGTAATTACTAGCATACCCTCGAAGTACTATTTGCAAAAAAGTATGTGAATGACTCCAATACCCTAGAAGAACTAGGTTGGTTTGTTTCTAATTTTGATGTTATTTTAGTCATTTGGCACTGACCACCGATACTAAAACATATGCACCAAAACACCGAAAGAACACAAAAGTGATAAAGAGAAAAAAGAGCTTTAAATGAATATGGTTACACATTAATTTGACAAATACGGATCAAATTAGAATCCACTTTCACCAAAATAGATTAATTGTTTATACATGAAATATGCATCTAAATGCAGTAATAGTAACATTAATGGTTTCTCATGATAATTATACTGCAAAACAAAAAAATTAGAAGGAAAAATGGTTCTTCTAATTTTCTTGGTTCCTATTTATGAGTGTGAAATCGACAAAACACTTGAATGGGACTCTGATGAAAACAGCGAAGGAGATTCTAACATAATTTTTTGTTTGTTTCTTAAAAAAACAAACGGTGTTGGAAAGAAAAACATTGGCAAAGAAGGCAAAAAATTTCCACATTTTCTGTATTTTTTGTATTTGTGGGGACAGTACATTAAGTATAAAGTGAGTTTTGGTTATAGAAATATAAGACTGACTTCATCAATAAATTTTAATATAAAAATCACTTTCTAATTCAAAATTTACAAATAGTATCTTTACATTATAATTAATTCTAAAAACAAAATTAATTAATTTTGATTAATTTAAAAGTAGGACACTAGGACTAAACATGCACAAAGTATATGTGCAGGTTCATAATTTTAAGAAATAAAAAAAAATGATAGAAAAAGGAAAGAAAACTCAAATTTTTTCGTACTAATTTTTCATCTTATTTTGTATGCTACCAAACAGCGAAAACCTCAAAAAAGATGAAAAATTGAAAGCAACCCATTAAATGAAAAGCAAAGACAAAAAAAGGGGTGGTTGAACTCACCGGCGGTAAGCGACGGGGACGATTCCGGCACGGTATTGAGCGATCTTAAGGAACATAGGCATAGCAAGATCAAAGTGTGGTCGAGGTGGGTTACACCAACCACCATTGTCACTAGGTTGAGCAAAATTTGGTGGACAAAAATTTGTTGCAGTGATTAAGATTGAAGGGTTACCAGGGTTACACCAACGTGGATCTTGGTCACACTTGATCTCAAAACATGAACCACAGCTTAATCCATTGTTGAATAGTGCTGTGCTTAGTGCTGCTGTGTTTACACCATATCCTTGACTGTATAGGTTTCCATACCCACAAGCACCACCTGAAAATTACCCCCAAAAAAAATATTTAAATTTACATTAAAATTAGGCATGTCAAATCACTAAATATTTTAATGTTTTGTCAAAAAAAAATTGTTAAAAAAATGGGTTGAGTGTGTTTCATAGCTGTAATTTATTGGTGTTGATTTTAAAGGTGAATGAAAAAATGTGAGGGAAAGATTGTAAATTTATGTTGTGTAGTTGGATTTTGAGTTAAAGGGTAGCATAAAAGAGAAAACTTTGGTTGGTTAAATATTTGGAGAATGGGTTTTTTAAAGATGAAACAGAACAATGTTTTAATAGAAAAATGTAAAAGAAAAGAGGGGTTGAGGTTAAATGGTTGAAGAATTGGTGCATTTGAGTAGAGTTTTGTGTGAAATTGAAAATGCAAAATGGTAAGTGGAGTGGTAGAAAACAGGGGAAAACAAGAAGTGGTGATGATTTGGTGGAAAAGGGGTAGTAGAAAACAGGGGAAAACAGAGTTGAAGATTAAAATGTAATGAAGAAATGAGAGGAGGTGTGAAGGGTTACCCATTGTTCCAGAGGCATCACTGCCACCATAGAAAGTAGCATGAGCAGTTTGCCATGGGCCACCACTGTAAACACCAGGGATTCTAGCAGTGGTTGCAACAAAAAGTGAGGCCAATGATGCAATGGAGAGGAGAACAGTTGCAGCCATTGGAGGAGAGAGAGTGAGTAGGTTGTGTTGCTGGTTTGGGGGTGATTGGAAATTGAGAAGGTTGAGGGGGTACTTATGGAGGAAGGTCAAGGAGTAGAGGAATTAGGTAATGGACCTCCAGGTGTAGTAGTTTTTGAACTTGTTACTGGCATCTAATTAATGGGCCTTCTATTTACCAAACAACAATAAGGCTTTGTGTGCTTTTCTATCTCCATGTCATCTTATTGGTAGAATTGGATTTTTGGTTAACAAAATTTAGGGTTGGAGAAAAACGTCTTTGTCTAATTTGCACAAGTAATATAATTTTGTATCATGTATAATTTTGTTTCTTTATAATTAAATTAATATTATCTCATTTGATCTAATGACGGGTCTTATTAAGACAATTATAGAAATAAATTTGTATATAATATAAGATTTATTTTATTTGTGTATCATGTAATTTGTCAAGAAAAATTGTCTCACACAAGATCACTGGAAAAAAAAAAAGTATTTTCTACTAGTATTTATGATGAATAATGTCTAATCTACCTTGTATAAAAAGTAGAGTCTATTAAGGAACAACTTAGACAAGAAGAAAGTCTAGTCAAATTTAACATTTTACTTGTTGTGTTTATAGTTTTTGTTTTGTTTTTAATTCTTACAAATATATTATCTTTTATTTTTGTTTTATTTTGATCCTTACAAATTTCATTCAATATATATACATTTTTAGAGACTAAAACAAAAGTATGAAAGCCACAAAAGTATTAATCTCTAAAATAAGAATAACAAACAAAATAGTATATTAACATAAACTTAAAGCATAATTAAAAATGTAGAATATTTTGAATTTTGGTCGTTGATCATAGATCAACTACTCATTTCAAATTGTATTTTGAAATCAAATTTGTGAAACTTTCTAATTTTTATTTCTAGTTACAAAAAAAAGTTAATATTAAATTTTACTATACTCATTTTTTTTATCCTTATGTAAATCATTTTATTTTTGTTTTGGTTTGAAAATTTATTGTTATTTATCCAATTCAATAAAAATTATAACTCATAGTATTACAATAAACTTTTTTATACCAGGTTGTTTATTTTTGATGGCAGATAACCGAAATCTTGTATTTTTGGGAGCTATATATTTGTAATAATTGAATTGGTTAGTTTTTGTTTTTCCTTTTGTTACAAGAAATGTTATGGGGGCCATCTATCTATTATTAATGGAACATGAACTGATGTGCATGTGCATCACACATGGTTGTTCCTGATGTTAATAGTATTTGGATCAGAGAGAGCAAGACAAGTTGAAGATCAATTTAGGGAGAAGTAATAATGAGAAAAAGCACATGATGCGTTGCATCTTTGAAAGACATATAAGCAACAAATTCAGATGGTGCATAGGGAGGACCCGCTCTTGATTTCACGCTAATACCATCATTCGTTTTATTCACAATGCAAGCAAACTTTTAGTCTTCTTTAGCTTCATATCATATTTAATTCTGTAACATCAAATGAATTATAGTGGCCTCACAATCTTTATAAGACGGTAAATAAATCTAAACTTTTATTTTTATCTTATATTTCAAAATATTAAAATTTACGCGGCTCTCATTTTAGATTAAAATTTATAAAATGTTTACTTTATCAAAATGGAGTGAATTTCACGATGTTTATTCTTGGCGTCACAAATACTAATTTCGTCTATTTTTATTTATTGCATTAATAAATAACAATAAATAAAAGAAAGAAAAATTATAATAAATAATCTCGCTATATAACTCTTTTAATCTTTCGATTTTTTTTTTCTATTTTGATTCTTTAACTATAGTTATGTAAGGCAAATTGTTATTTTTTCGTATATTTT
>JBBPBT010000720.1:1843486-1862875 GCA_037974875.1 Cicer bijugum | reverse complement strand
ATATATATATATATATATATATATATATTATACTACGTACATTTGTTTACATATACAAGACGTTCTTTAGATTTTTAATTGGCTTATTTATAGGAATATTATTTTTAATTTTCAACTGCATTGATGATTTTTTTATTTTTATATCTCAAATTATATTAGATCATTTTTTTTAGTTTGAACTTATAATTTAACAATAATATTTGAATTTGAATTTAATAGTTCATGACGGTAATTATACAATCTTAGATATTGTTCTATGAATGATCCATCAATCATATCAATTGTAACCCTACATCAATTGTAACCCTACGCGTCTTGTATGTCATCACCTTACTCACTCTATTATTCCACTTTTGATGAGCCTTGTTAGAAATATCTATCATTTTTATGTTCGAATTCTCCTTCACTGTTGAGTAGAATCTTTTCTCGAGCCAACTTGATCTCATACATTTGACCTTTTATTCTCTATTACATGAATGTGTGTCAACTAGTTTCCTAAGTTGCCTTGTATCTTCATTTGGTAACTTTGTATAATAGGCAAACTACTCACAACCTTTCTTGCATTTAACTCTCACTCTTATATTGTCAATTTTTATAAATTTCAAATTCCTCTCATTATGAATGACATATGTTGTCATAGACTCCTTAAATTCTTCTTTACTAGTGAAAAGATTTTCTAAAACCCACTTATAATCATCTTTTTTTTTTTTTTTTTGCATGACAAATAAAGGTTTAATTGTATTTCTCTTTAGTGCCCTCTTCCTCACCATTTTCTTGTGATTCATCATTCTTCAATTTCTTTGTAAAATACTCTTCATCGCATAATTTCTTCTCAGTTTGCATTACATGTTCCTTTCTATTTGAATCCAAATTAAAAGAGTCATCACTTAACACATTAACCTCCACATCTTCATCGGTAATATGTTCTATTACGGGTCTCTACAAATTACTTTAACGACACTATCATCACTATCAAACTCAATATTGTCTTCTGTTCGAGTTGCATATTAGATTGGTTCATGTGTATCATTTCCTACTTGGACAACTTCTTGATTGACCTATTTTGTTTCATCTATTTGAGCCTCAATCTGCACATTATTCACAACTATTGGCTGAGATACTGGATGAATAAGATACAACTTCACTTTCCCATTAGTCTTGACACAATTTACTATTTCCATAGCCCCAATGTCATTTTCCATAAACATTCTCTCACCATACACCTCATACCACATAGTAATTGTTGAAGTTGTGGGATCTTAGAGAAAAGGAGGAGAAAAAAATAACAAGGGTTTGAGTATTATTGATAATAGCTTAATGCTGACTTCATTACAAAAGACTCAATACTAATATATATTTATAGATAAATACAGACTAAATTCTAAATTAGGAATAAATCATAATAATAATGAGAGATATTCTAAGATATTTCTATAATTATAAATTGATACTAGAAAATAACTCAAGATACTCTAATATAATATAATAGATATTATAAGATATTTTCTAATATTCTAACACTCCCCCTCAAGCTAAAGCTTACTAAGCTTTGGCTTGTTACAAGAAAACAATATTTTGCTTAGTAAAATAATAAAAAAGGATGAAAAAGCAACTCAAGGATGCAGGTGAAGTCAAAGAGAGTTGCTACAAATGTAGCCTAGCCAGATAGTCGATATGATCATCATCCTGAAAGAAATTCATGGCAAGAAATTGAAAATGCAAGGTCTGTTCTTCTAAAAACTGCATTTAGAAGCTTCAAACCAATAATATTGGTGAGACATACTTCAAGGAGAGAAAGGCAAGGCCAATTCATCTAGGACAAAGATCGGGTCAGTGCATCTGGGACAAATTGCTAAGATAAAGTGAGTCATGAAAATAAAAAACATCGTCAGAATAACTATCAATGGAAGAAGAAGTCATCACTAATATGATTCATTTGTGGGAAAAAGGACACCACAAGAATGATTTTTGGTGGGAATAGAAGCCACTGTTATAATCTAGTAGTAAGAACTAAATTGCATGACAAACACACAAGAAGAAGCAGCGCAACTCTAATGAAATGAAACATTGATCGATCAACAGAGTGAGAAAATACATCCAAAACAGGAGCGATAACAGCTGTTTGAATAATAACACATATTTTCGTTAATCAAAATTTGAAAGTAAGGACAGATCTGGAAATAGGAAGAAAAATCCAATCTAGACAACTGAAATATTATGCCGGAAGGCGGACAAATGCGCCTGAGATCGAAGCTGGTTGTCGCGGCGCGTGAGATGAACACGACAAATGTTAGAGGCGCATGAGCGTGCATAAAGCAACTTTTGACCTAGAAAAAATCTGGAAAGAGGAGAAAACGAGAATAAAATGAAATAGATAATTTTCTAACGTTTCGTTAATGAAAATCCACATAAAAAGTAAAATAACAATTATTTAAAAATATAAAATATTAAAATAAGAAGAAAAAAAATGACTGAAACATTATCTGAAAGATTAAATTAAAGACTACAAGAATATTTATGTTTTATCTATATTATTCAATTTTTCAAATGTTTTGATTTAGTTAAAAAGAGTTTTATGTATGGAAACAAGGGTAGCTGGTAACCAGTGGCGGATCTTCTTGGGAGCGGATAGGTGCCATGGCACCCCCTATATTTTTTAATTTCTTTTATATATATATATATATATATATATATATAATAACTAACTATATATTATTAAAAAATAATAGTAATAAAATATATTTTAATATTGCTTCTCTCTTATCTATTTATGTACCTCTTTTTATATTTGTTTTCTCTATTTTAGAATTTATACTAATAAAGTATAATAAAATTAATAGAACAAATATATGTATATACATAAACTATATGATAGAGAATGATAAACTAATTAATTTCGAATCAACTATTAACTATTAACAAATTTTTTCATGTTAATCATATATGATATAATGTGATACTATTTTTTAATTATAAATTGTTTTAATTAATATGTGTAGTTTTTTAGAAGTAACAAGATATTTAAACATAAAAAATTGATGCATTTTTTAAAGAAGAATTTTTTTGATAAAGATGAAAATTATAAAATGGATATATTTTATTTGATTGAATTGTGAAAATTATGCGACTTGTGAAAATTGTGACTTGTGAAAATTGAAATTTTAATTTTTTTCAACTGGTCTACTATGTATGAATTGTGTGATACTCTAAAAAAACTATATGACTTTTAAAAATTTCAATTATAATATTTAAATTTTAATTATAATTTTTTCAATTAATACTTATCGCTCTCCGACTCCCCCAAATATTTTGTGCAAAATCCGCCACTGCTGCTAACTATATATGTGATGTTCAGCTAATAAAAGTGGCATATATATACGGAATGTAAAAATAACAATCGTTAAAAAAATTCAATTAGTAATTAGTTAAACTTTTGTGTCAGTTAAGCCAGATATATCTTTGAAAGTACTGAGCATGGTATTATGAAAAGTGTATGTTTTTTCTTTTGTTTTGAATAATATTATCCAGCGGGTTAAAGATACTAGGGCGTTAAAGCAAATTTTATTGTAAAGTTTTTGAGTAGTTATAATAGTATTTTGGTAAACTTATTAAATTATTTATAAGAAATTTTCTTTTACAGACTTTAAAATAAAAAATATTTATTAAACTAAAATAATCGATTTTATATAAATTTTTAATTATATTAATTAAATTAATATTTATTGAAATAATATTAATTTTAAAGAAAATTTGATTAGTTTTAGATATCAAAATATTATTATAAGAAATACTTTTATTAAAAACAAAACTTTTCTAAAAGTCTTTTTATTAAATAAAATTTAATTTTTATGAAACCTAAAGCTATTGTTTTAGTTTCTTATTTTTGTGCGGCCATGAATATTACTATGCTAGACATTGATCATATATATAATTGCAATGAAGAAGTGTTTTAATACCTGGAACTGGAAAAATGTACTGCTTAATTGCGCTTTAACATATATATGTATATATATATATATCACATTATTATATTACGACACAATTAACAATTACTGTATACTTGTTTTCTAAGCAAAACCTGCCATGTTAACCAATGAGTATACATTTAAATTTAAGGTTTCGTATAGATTCACCAATTACTACTTGTAATAAAGTAAGGAAGAATTCATGATTGATTCTTATAGAGGAGTACAATAACACGGTTTTGTTATAAATATTTCCTTTTTCTTCACATTTCCTTTTTCTTCAAAATATTCATATTCACATAATCCCATGTGGTTACATCTCATAAAACATGTTTCGCAGCTAGCAAGTACTAGTACACATTTGAAAGTCAAACATTAAATTAATGACCGTCAAAACATTAAATTAATGACCATCTACTTAGTTAGACTTCGGAAATGTTTCTTTTGTTTTAAGGAAATGTTTGTACCATGTTGTTTTCACACACATATATGTTGAGCATATTAAATGAGAAACGTTTTACAATGAAATAATAAAATAGTTAAATCTTAAATATATAATTTTAAATATTCAAATTAAAAAAATTATATAATTTTTTTAAATGATCATGTATTATTTAAATAACTCTTAATTATGACTATTCAGGTATGGTTATATGATCAAGTGATCAAGTTTCATTATTTTTCTTTTATCATCTCATTGTAAATTTATTTTCATTTCATATTACTACGCGAAAAATAGGAATTTACAGCGTTTTTTTTAAGCAATTTACAATACTTTTTCAAAAAATAAAGCGCTGTGGAATACAGCACTGTAAAAGATACAACAACGCTTTTTTAAAACTAAAAAACGCTATAAAACATGTACATATATTGCGCGCTTGTTATGCACATTTTACAGCGCTTTCTAAATAAGCATTGTAAAAGGTGCACCCATTAAATGCATTAGTATGCACCTTTTGCAGTGCATATTTCAAAAACGCTGTAAATGCGCACCCATTATATACATTATAATGCACATTTTACAGCACTTATTTTAAAAATTGCTGTAAAATGTGCACTCAATATATGCATTAT
This sequence comes from Cicer bijugum, assembly GCA_037974875.1. NCBI lineage: Eukaryota > Viridiplantae > Streptophyta > Magnoliopsida > Fabales > Fabaceae > Cicer > Cicer bijugum. The sequence goes on along the minus strand of JBBPBT010000720.1, from coordinate 1,857,836 downwards.
AGTGTACATTTTACAGCTTTTTTCATATAAGCGCTGTAAAATGTGCACTTATTATATGTATTATAGTGCACATTTTACAACGCTTTTTCAAATAAGCGCTGTAAAATGTGACAATTTACAGCGTTTTTTCAAAAAAATACTGTAAAAGGTAATTTTTTTTTTTTACTTAAAAACGTTGTAAATTAAATTTTTGAAAAGTGCTTTTTGATTTTTTATGGCATTTTTTTAGATAGCGCTGTCTTTTAATTTTTTTTCCAAAATTATTTTCATCCAAAATCAGTTCACACAACAACAGATCATATTCAAATACATATTCAGAAAAAGTTCACACAATCAGTACACAAAAACATAACTATATAACTTAACTTTATATATTAATTTACAACAGAACATTCAGATATATATATATAACTTGATTAACTACATATACATATTCAGATATTGTACAACAACAAATATTCATATGCATGTTCATATGTTGTGCCCTATTCATATACATATAACTAACTGAATACACAAAATATAACTAGCTACCATATATTCAGATCCCTTGCGGCATGTTATTTCCCACCAAATCAGATAGTCTTCATTTCAAGCACATACTGACACCAGTCTTCCTTTAATTCCATTAGATCTTCCTCAGAGTATGATGGACTGGAATTGTCAAAGTACTATGCAATATAAAAATTGAACATATTAAGTTAGAATCAATAATATATATATATATAATTTATATATGAAAATCATATAATGAAAACACCATACCGTTTCTAGGATAATAGTTTAATTTTTGTCAACAATATTTTTCATGAATCGCAATACATAGTACCCACAGTCGATATTGTTAGTTCGACGAGGGCACTATAAAATAAAATATATAAGTCAATAAAATATTTGTGCATTGATCGTAAAGACATATATTAGTAAATGAAAATTTAAAGGTATATGTTTCAAACCTTTATTGGAATCCATGTGATGTTATTAGACATTTGCTTCGACACTGTAGCACCTCTTTGAGCTCAAAAAACTTGTAAAGCACTATCGAATAAATAAATGTGAGTATTATAGTATTAGCAAACACATTATATATATATATAAGAAATAAATGAATATTACTTACATGTCGAACATAGTCTTTATATCGGAATGATAGTTGTAATTGCCATGCTAGGGATCCAAATAGTTTATAACTTCAGAGGTCGCATTGATTGCAAATAACACCCAATGTGCTCTACAACAACAAAAATTTGGTTGGCTATTTTGTTTACACAACTAATAAATTAAGATCTCATAAATTAAAAAAGATATAAATAAATAATATATAATTACGTACTATGAATTATATGGTGCAAAGAACAATTTATCCTTCTCTATATTTCCTAATAACATATCTACAATGTAATTCTTTACAATAACTGGATCGAGTTTACACATCGAAAGCTTATGTAGAGACAAGAATGAATATCTACTTGACAATCTGCGCGTGCACACAACCTTCTAATACAAAAACCTTCGATAAAAATTTTAAACTAGATTAATTAGCAATAAATGTAATTAAAAATATTTTTTACCTAATGTACAAGCTGATGACAGTAGCACTCAGCTCCTTATGGTTGAGAAGTTCGTATATGTACTCCTTTTCGAGAAATTCTTCATACTCATATCCGAATATAGCTTTATTCATGGTTAAAATGCGTGAATCATCGTTGCTCCTTATATTCCTTTTTACTTGGATGTCAAGACATGTCCCGTATTTAGCAAGGCATAGCTGACTTATTTTAGGAGCAGCAGTGAGCGATTGCCCCCGATCTAATTTTCTAGCTGCAACTTTGGCAGCTTTATTACCCTCCAGCTTTTGTAGTTTGCCAGCTCTATTACCCTCCAATTTTTGTGGTTTGCCGACTTTATTTTGCTGTGTGAGTGATTTATTTGATTGAATCTGAAAAAAATAAGATTAAATGTTAGTTTATTGAATCTGAAAAAATGACAAACCTTAGGGAATAAATGTGACAAACCTTTTCGGGCGATGTAATTGATTTGTTTATGGGAATCTTTTTATCATTCCCTTTAGGCTTTTTCAGAATCTAAATATAAATGTGAAATTAATGTTAGGAGCGGAAAAAAATTAGCAATTAAATATATATATCAATTAGACATACATTTCAATTAATTAAATATACCTTATCGATGGCAACAAAATGTGTGGACCATGCCACGTAACTACCAATTGCTTCGCACAAAAACATCATATCTCCATCGTTGTCCAATATCGATAACGGTGTAGTTGGTTCAAAAGCAATAATTGGTTATACTTTGACATGACCAACAGGGATCGCTGTGTTGTGCAATACTTCTCCTGAAGTATTGTACAATTTTCCTTTTCTGACCTTCCGATGAGTAGGGGAGGATAAGTACAACACGCGTGGAGTGACACCCTAAATCAATGGTTAAAACATAAGTATGGTTAATACATAAATATATTTAATACATAAGTAATTACATTAGTAAGTAATTAATTACCTCGAGAAGACTTTTGAGACCGATGTTGTAACACGCGTTTTCACTCTCCATTTGTATTTCACATTGGAGCCGATCCGGGAGTTGTTTGTCTTTATTCGTCTTCACCAAAAGTGCCACTTGCTATGATAAGATTTTAGCTTAACGAATACTTCCTCATTGGATCGATTTTGGCGCTTCTCTTGTAAAAAATAGCTTTTAGGAGTTATGCCGAATCCTTTCCCCTTCACGCGACCGGAGTACTCAGGAATATTAAACACTTTACCCAGAATGTCCCTGTAACTAGCTTTGTTACCCTCTTGATTTTCCGAAATTTGTTCGATATTCTCCTAAAATACATGTAGGATTAAAAAGATAAGTTCAATATCATTTTTAAAATACAATATTAAAAAATATTAAAGTGATAAAATACAATATTAAATTTTTTTAAAGTGATAATATACTTATACAAAGTTCTATTACTTTTTGAACATTTTCTTTGTCAACCACTCCGTCCTTATTTACACGAGCTTCCTTCCACAAGATATGACGACCCAACGGTTGATCGGATTGGGTGTCTTGTCGCTATTCATTAAGATCATAAACAAAATATTAGTTAGAAACTATAGTTTTTAATACAAATTACTTCATTATATAAAAGTGATGTTTAATTACTTACAAGTTTTTGCTCTTGACGTGGATATCCCATACATGAATTTTTGTATGGGTGCGTCGGATTTCTTGCCCTCTCGCGATTTGCCTTAATTATATTCTATATAATAAAATAACAATCGTGTAAAAATTTAAAATACACTATGAATATGAATAATAAAACACAAATGATAATAAATTAATCACTTACCATAAACGTGGGGTCTGAATGTTTTGATACAAATGCACTACATTCATCATTTGATATATAATGTTTATATATTCTTGGAGCTTCAACATTCATATTTCCTTTTCTATCTTTTAGATAGAAATTAGAGAGGTGAGATCTAAAACCCCAGTGTATTTTCCCAGCAACTCTCAAGACATAACTCTTTCTCCCCCTCATCAAGAACAAAAGCAGTCTGCAAGCGAAATAAAGATATAGTTTGAGTAAAGTATTTCAATCGAAAAAATTATAAATGACAAAAGAGTGGATCAAAAAACTTACTTGTATGTCATTCCACAGTATATCTTTGGCATCCTTCAACTCCTTATCTCTCCAATCATCAATTGTAATGGGGATATTTTGACGAACAACAGCCCCAATGTAACTTACAAACATGGAGCTGTTGGGGTCAATTGGCTGACCACTCTCATTCCATCCAACCTAATAAACTCATATAGTAAGTACATCTTTTTAAAAAAAGATAAAAAATAAACAGCAAACAGAGTATAGTATACCTCAAATTTAATGCCATTGATCCTTACTTTTATGACCTTTTACATTATAGTTGCACCACATTTGATTTCATTTTCGTAAGTCTTAGTGTTGAAAACTTCTTCATTTTAACATTCCAAATCTTTGGTGGTATCCATTTATCTACAACAAGTTCAACATGCAGTTTAATATAACTTCAACAAGCTCAACATGCAGTATTCTAAGTACATATCAGTATCAATATAACTTAAACAAGCTCAACATGAATAATGAGGGTTCGAAGAAATACGTAATGCACAGAAATGAGGATTCGCATAAATACGATTCGCAGAAATATGGTTCGAAGAAATACGTAATGAGGGTTACGTGTTTCAATGAAAATATATTGTGTGTAATAGGTGAGATGATCGTGGGTGGAAATAAGGTTCGAAATGAGGGAGATGATCGTGAAAATAAGGTTCATAATGGAAGAGATGATATGATTTGCAATGGAATAGAAGAACGTTGAAGGTTGAGATGATAGTGAAGTTTACGTAATGATGAGGAAGCTGAAGCGGTTTACTGTTATGTATAAAACCCTTTTACAACGCTTTTTTAGAAGCCTTTTACAGCGCTTGTTGGAAAAGCGCTCTAAAAGGCCTCTTTATTTTATTTTAAACGGCTCTTTTACAACGCTTTTTCAAATAAGCGCTGTAAAAGACCTCCTTGTTTTCTTATGTTATATGAATGTTTTTTTAAAGCCTTTTACAACGCTTGGTGGAAAAGCGCTCTAAAATGTCTCCTTATTTTTAAAAAGGATATTTTACAGCGCTTTTTCAAATAAACGCTATAAAAGACCTTCTTGTTTCCTTATGTTATATGAATGTTTTTTTAAAGCCTTTTACATCGCTTTTTCAAATAAGCACTTTTTCATGTAAAATACTCGTTTATATTAAATTATATGAACTTAGTATAAAACACTCAAATCAAGCTAAATATAAGCAGAAAATAAATTAATTAGAAAATCAAATACATTGCTGCTTATATATAACAATTAAACATGTTTAAACAATTAAATTTACATTAACTTAGTTCAGATTACATGGCTTATATAAAGATTGTTCAGTGCTTAGTGTGTTGGTGTCACTCTTAGTGTTTCGGTTTGGTACCAAATGGATGTTTCGTACCTAGTGGATGCAAATGAGACTATGTGACATAGTTATGGGAAATTGTACTTCGTCGACAAGATCAAAGTTATAGGAAAATAAGGGAGACTCAGTGGACTTTGAGAAGATTGTTGACCGCTTGTCCATTAGGATCACCTCAAGTGTAAGTCGCAAGGAGCGCTATTACAGTTTGGTTAAGATAGTTTAAGCCACCATCATGGTTGTTGGCTATTTATTGACAAATCGAGGGACTGATCATCCTTAATCTCTTGTTGATAGTAGACAAAATCATGTGGAATGGAACGGACGGGCCATACCGACTATGGATGTGTGTAGAGTTATTAAGCACCCTATGAAAAGGGGTAGGCAACACTTTTTTCGAGTAGGCTGGGTGAAACAACTTTAGACTTGTATGTCGACTTCGAGTACAAACCTAGTGTGGATTGTTACTCGTACTTCAAGTTTCGAGGCCGAAACTTCTTTTTGGAGGGTAGTAATGTAAGACCCTTAATTTTAAATTCTAATTTATGTATTTTGGAGAATTTTGTGTTGAATTTTTTAGGCTTTTTAGCCAATTTTATGGCATTTTATGAGTTAAATGTCAAAAATATCTTTTTGGAGACTCGATTAAAATTATTCGTCAATGAATAATTTTATTTAATTACGGTGAATCTTTTGTCGAAGAAAAAAAAATTCTGAGATGCAGTATTTTTCAGAAAATTTCATCTGCCCATTGAATTACGGCGGGAGTAGATATTTCTCTAAAAAAAATGGTTTGTGATGTGATGCGAGGTAGCAGACGCAATGATGATTTTTATAAAAATATCTAGATATTTATAAATATCTAGATATTTATTATTATTATTATTATTATTATTATTATAATATATATATTATATATATATGGAACGACACAGGGAGGAAACAAATCCCGTGAAGCCATGCCTCTCTCTTCCTTCTTCTCATTCCATCTTTCTTTTTATTTTTCTTTCTTTGTTTCAAGAAGACACAAACCAAGTGTTGCTAGAAAACTAAAACACAAAATACAAACTCTCATTTTTCTCCTAGATCTAAGCTTCGTTTCGAGAAGTGACAGAAGAGAAAGTTGCTCATTGCCACGTTGCAGTGCTAGTGAGCTAGATTTTGACGCGATGTCACGAACTTAAATTTTACCGGAATTAATCATGGTGCCGTAATCGCTTGTTAAAGCTACAACGGAGGTAAGGGCTCATTCCAAACTTTTAGTTTGCATTTCGGACATTATTTGTGATTTTGTGGAAAAGGAATTTGATGTATTTGAGGTGTGATTTTGGGAAAAATTAATTTAATGTGATTATGTGTAATTTAGTGGAATTTAAATTTGAAGTGTGGTTTGTGGTGATTCAAGTTTGGTGTGATTTATATGTTCATAGTTATTATTATGAATTTTTGAGATGTAATCTATTTGGGGATTTTGTAGAAAATGAATTGATGAAATTTGGTAGTTTATGTGTAAAAATGTGGAATTTTGAAATTGGGTGAGTTATGTTTGAATTGTTGAAATTTAATTGAGGTGTTATATGTGTGTTGTGGAATTGAATTGGTTGAATTTGGTGTGAATTGGAGGTAATTAAATTTGATGTGTTTGAGTTATGTAATGAGTTATTTTCAAAAAAATGAGTTTGAACTGAAGTTGAAATTTTACGAAATTTTTAGAGTTGTTAAAGTTGTGAAAAAGTTCAAATTTTAACTAAGTTAAAGAGTTTGAGCAAAACGACAATTTGAAATTAAAAATGGTTAGATTTTAAAATGTTACTCTTTTAATTACTCTTTGACTGAGTTTAAAAAGAAAGAAAAAGTTTATAGTATTTTATTAACTCAAATATTTCAGTACTTTAATAGTCGAGTATGTGAATGTGAAATTTGGACAATATTTATTTTATTTAGTTTTAAGTAAATAATATAGATTATTTGATTTTAAAAGTTTGGTGTGTGAGAGAGATTTAATTTTAGGAATTTTGTTGTGTGTGGATTAGTTTTATTGTGAACAAATTATTATAAATATTCATGTTTATGTAGTTAGCTCCTTGAGTCTCGAAAAGGAATCGAGACCGTTGGCACCGAGTTAGCGGTGGGGAGAACTCTGATATATTAATGTTGTTATGGTGATTTACGGTTGAAAATTTTGGAGATTGAATATAGTGATTTATGTTTGAAATTTGTGGAGATTAAATTTGGTGATTAATGTTTGAAAAATTTGGAGATTAATATGGGTGATTTATGTTGAATTTGGGGAGAATTAAATTTAATTTGATTATGTGTTCATAATTGATATTATGAATGTTTGATGTTTGGGTTGTGGTGATTTACGGTTGGTGTGATTTATGTGTTCGTAACGATTATTATGAATTTTTGGAGATGTGATTTATGTGTGGTTGTGGAAATTTTAATTGGTGTGAATAAATATGTTTGAGTATACTCTGTGTTGTGTTTGAAAAATCATTAGTGCTAAATGAGTATTAAAAATGGGGAATCTTTTAATAGCTACATTTACTTAATAATTGAGGTGAAAAGAGTCAGAGTATGTTCATGCATTTCATAGTACATGGTGACCGCGATGGGGCCATGGTGATAGTGGTGACCGTGATGGGCCACGGGATGATACCATGTGAATTGTTGGTTCATCTTATCCTTGCGGGGATTGTCGCGTCGTGCTGATCTGTGAGAGATTGCACTCTAGAATGTGCTGATCTGTGAGCGATTGTACTCTAGAAAATTGTGCTGGTCTGTGAGCGACTGCACTCTTGTATGTCGTGCTGGTCTGTGAGAGACTGCACGCTAGTAAATCGTGCTGATCCGTGAGAGATTGCACCTCGAAAATTAGTACTGGTTTGTGAGAGGCTGTACAATTATGATTTACGCCCCTCGAGGAGGGTTTTGGTTTGGAATTTCGGAATCATGCATTTTGGCATATACGCATTGCATTACGGTGCTCGATACGCGAGTCATGTTTGTTATACTTTGACGATTGTATATACATATTCGGTTGTTGTTGTGATTTGTTGTAATTGCTTTGAGGTGTGAAGTTGGGTTGATTAAGTTTTGATGTATTTATGTTTTCATAATTGATTTAATGATTATTCGATGTGTGAAATTTGAGATGTGAATTTGTGGAGATTAATTTGGTGTTAATTATGTGTTCATAATTGATAATATTAATGTTTGAAGTGTTGATTGATTCAAAGCTATTTTAGAATTGAAAATCTGCATTTTCTCAATTGTATTTGGCTACGACAATGCAGTTTGTCAAAACTTCATTTTTCAACGTTGTTTATGCATTTTTGGACATATGAAAACCCTTTCGAGGAGTATGCTAAGTCGAAAGGTTCTTTTGAGCATTTGAAAATATAAGAATTTTGCTATGTGATATTTGTTAATTTCGGTTGGTGATCTTTACAATTATTGTGGAAATCTGAGCTTTGCCCTCAAATGAGAAACAAGATCATCCTACCGGTTAGTACCCTGGAGATGGAAAGGTAGTTAGTCATACCTGACTGAAGCTGTGTCAGGAGGATCTTGCAGGGTGCGTGGAGATCACCCGAGTTGTGTAGTTTTTGTAGCATGATCAGATTAGGTGGTTGTATAATGACTAGATGTCTTTCTTTTGTGATTGTATTTATTTCATTTTGGAAGATTGTATCCATGCTTAAACTTTTTGATGTGACGTGGGAAAAGTTAAAATTCTTGGGGCAGTGCTTTTGTATAGGTCGGCCGAGAATACCCCAACGGTATTAGCTATGATCGATAAGTCTCATAGCCGCCGTGTATTTTGATGTTTGAATACTTGAGATTTTTATTTCAAAAAATTATTTCGTTGCTTGTAAATATTTGTTGACTTTGTTGTTATGTTACGACTTAAATATTTATCCAAAAGTATTTTCTTTGTTTGTAAAAAAAAAAAAATACACTCGCGCTGTTAAAAATCGGGGTGTTACATCGACCAAGTCCAATCTTGCATTGATGTCATCTTTAGAATTTCCTAGAACATTGAGTAACGTAACAATAACACTATCAAATACATTTATTTCAATATGCATCACATCGAGGAAATGTCTTATATACAATGACTTCCAATATGGCAATTCAAAGAAAATTGACTTTTTCTTCCTCGCAGTTTTGACTAGCTCTCCCGCAAAAGGTTTGCCAAATTTATTGGTCAAACCTTGTACTTTTTCAAGTGTTTGATATCCAGTCGGTGCTAAAGGAGCTTTACCCTACTCTGATTTTCCATTGAATGCATTTCTCCACCCACGATACTGATGACTATAAGAAAAAAATCTACGATTTCCAAGAAATACATTCTTCTTACAATGTTTCAACCGCATCCAATTTGTACTCTCTTCACATATAGGACATGCACACTGACCTTTAATGCTATATCCTGATAAATTACCATATGCTGGAAAATCATTAATTGTGTCGAACAACATAGCCCTCAAATTGAAACATTCTTTCTTATACCCATCATAAACTTCCACACATGTCTCCCACATAATTTTTAAATCTTCAATTAAAGGAGTCAAGTATACGTCAATATCATTCTCCAGTTGTTTGGGTCCAAAAATTAACAGAGACAACATCATAAACTTATGCTTCATACATAACCATGGAGGTAGGTTATAAATCAACAAAATCACAGGCCACGTGCTGTGTGAAATGCTTTGAAGACCATATGGATTCATTCCATCAGTAGAAAGTGCAAGTCTTAGATTTCTTGACTCTATCCCGAATTCAGGATACTCGTGATCAATTTGTGCCCATTGTGGCGAATGTGCAGGGTGTCAAAACATTCCATCTCTAATTCTTTCATCTGCATGTCATGTCAAGTGTTTTGAATCTTCTTCACTGCGATACATGCGCCTAAATCTTGGTATTATAGGAAAATACCACATGACTTATACGGAGAGACATTGCATTTCAGACACACCTTTAGTAATTCATATTCATTTCGAAATTAAATTCAATCGTTAGGACCCACATGAAGGGTTTTGAAACTCATGCCAATAGAGCACAAAATCCGTTTAGCCTCGTAGGTTCGACTGTGAAGTTCATTATCATCTGACAACATATCTTTTAAGAGTGTTAATAATTTTGTGAAGCTTTTATCAGACCATCCATTACTCGCTTTTAAGTTGTACAACTTTAATATCACCGACAGTCTTGTGAATTTAGTACAACCGTTATATAATGGTTTCTCTGCATCACTCAACAAACTCTCAAATATTTTAGGACAATCTCGAAGATCTTCTTTAACTGCTTTTTCTCACCATGTCTTATCCAACATGTATAGCTTTGATCAATTCCATTACATACTAAATGTCATTCCAATTCATCTTCTCTAATGCGTTTTCCAAAACAACATTTTAAACAAGAACAAACGACTATATTTGGATCTTTTGCATTCTTCACTGCAAACTCAACAAACTCCTTCACTCCATTTTCATACTCTTTTGACAATCGATTGACAGACATCCATTTCCGATCCATATTATAAGACTTATATAAATGCAGTTACACAAATAATAAGCTACTAAAAAGATATTAGAGAAATTTCAAAAAGAAACCAAAAAGAAAAGATTTAATATGTAACAATTTATTAGTTTTCAATTATTTAAAAACTAAAAATTTTTTTACAACAAAAAATTAATAAATACCTGAGAAAACGTAGATGGCCGCACAGTACGTAGAGGATATGAGGGTTCCCTGAGTAGAGGTGATGAGGGTTCATAAATTTGTTTTAAATTTGTTTTTATTTATTTAAAAGTAAATGATTTTTATTTAAAGTGAATGATTTTACAACGCTTGTAGAATAAGCGCTCTAATAGGTCCTTTAATTATGTAAAAACACATGTCTTTTACAGTGCTTGTAACAAAAATGCTGTAATAGATAATTTAATTATTTGAAAGCGGATGTCTTTTACAGCACTTGTGAAAAAAGCGTTGTAATAGGTAATTTAATTATTTGAAAGCGTATGTCTTTTACAACGTTTGTGAAAAAAGCGCTCTAATAGGTAATTTAATTATTTGAAAGCGCATGTCTTTTACAGTGCTTGTCCTAAAAGCGTTGTAAAAGTCTTGTAAACATTATGCGCAAACGCTATATGACCCTATAACAGCGCTTGTCATTAAAGCGTTGTTACAGGCTCCGTTATTTTTAAAATATATTTACAACAGCGCTTGTATTTAGTAAGTGCTGTAAAATGAGCGCTATAAAATGATATTTTTCGCGTAGTGTATAATCTATATATATTCTATAGTTGTTAGTGAAAAATAGCCAATAACCAAATTGAGGGTGAGTCAAGTTTAACATAAAGTAGTGCATCGAGAGTTGAGGCAACGATAATCGAAGTGAGATAAATCTGTCTGAATTTGCATAACGATTTATTCAATAGTTTCTACATCAAGATCAACTTGCTTTCTTATATTTAGTAAAATTATTTGAGAAAAAAGATAAGCACAATGGTGTTTTTTATGAAGCACAACTAGGAGATAGAGAAAGCACCAATGAGCAAAACAGAAATAATCGCAAATCGTGGAAATGTTGGCAGGATAGGAAATCATGTGAGTTTAGGCCGAGTAACGACAATTAGAAATATTGCTTTTGACATACTTAAGTCAATTAAAACTTATTTTTACTAACAATTTATCTTCTTAGTTCTAAAAACATTCATCACCTCGAATGCTATGCAAAGAAGTTAAGGAACACACAAAATCGAAGAACAAAGATCATTTCTTAATTGGCGTATTCACTTGAGGAAAGAGGAATCATCGATTGAGAGCTGAGTTGAAATGTTGGCAAACTTTCAAGTTAAAAAATATTGTATATTTATTATTATTATTTAATAAAAATAATTTTAGATGAATGTCAAAAATCTAGGATGACCATGTAATTAAACAAAAATATTCTAGTTGTTATTGAGTCTATATGACGCCCCATTTTTGGTGTTGATCTCCCTACATTTCAAGGTATGACAGTTTCGACAGTTTCTGCATCAACATATGTCTTTCTACTTAAGACGATCTTTCATGAAAATACCCGTTTCAGTTAGTGGTCTAAAAACACATGACACGAGTCTTGCAACTAAATTATCAATTTTCACGTGCTTTTGTCAATCCCACGACCCTCTTGGAGATTCTTGGAATTGAGAAAAATTCTCACAATTAAGAGTCCTACATTGGTTCATAAAATGTCTCACCAAGTAATTATAAATAGTCAATAGTCTTTACCCTACAAATTGATTTTGTGAAATTGTGTTAGATCTAACCCAAATTTTAAGTTGGTATCAAAGACTATTCAAGATCCATTGGACCACCACTTTAGATGAGAAAAAAGTATAACAATTTATTTATAAATGGTAACTAGCTCTCATAGTACTTAAGATAGTTTTGTGCGGTTCTGATAGTCCCAATCGAAATTCTATGTTATAATGCATGTTCAACTTTTTTTAGTTTACCTAATCTACATTCGACTATCTAAACGTCGAGTAAATCCCATTTGATTGTTGGTTGTTTTCGGCTAACAACTTATAATTTTTTAATGTGTATTTAATCCTAAAAAAATTATACTAAAAAATTGAAAATAAGAATTTATACATTGTCTCTTGTAAAAGTATTTATAAATTGCAAGAAGAAAATAAATATGAAAGACAGAAAGCAAGATCAACCAATTGGTGCATGAAAAAGACATGAAAGATGAAAACATATAGAAGCATGTGGAAAGCCCTCATGATAGGGGGACAAGAGCCACCATTTGAGACTTTGAAATTTGCATGGTTATTTGATCGTTTTCCCCAAAGGAATGAAATCATTGAGGGCTAGTTAATTGGGATTTGAACGTTGCATGTGCCATCTCACTTCTCCGCGTACAAATTTAAGAGATATATTGATGCAATCCTTTGGATTATTTGACCCCACGATAGTCATATTTTGGTCCATAAGTATTTAATTCCATTTATACTTTGAGAGTTTCTCCATGATATTTATTTTAAAAGCTCAATGATACAATACCAATAATTCAAGTTGAGTCTAACCAAATGGGTTGATATAAATGATCCACACAATGTGGCGAGTGGTACTTCGAATATTTGTTACAAGAAGTTTTCATATTTAATTAATGTTGGAAAATGGGTGAAATAGAATTATCCTCATAAGAGAGAATCAATGAAAGAAAAAAAAAAGTTCAATGATACAAAGGAAGAAAAATATGTATGAAAAGAAGTAACGAGCAAGCCTTGAAAAAGCTCGACAATGATATATCATACATGTTGAATTATGAAGAGTTGCTCTTTACTCCTATCCTAGTAATCATAATTTTAGACAATTTTTTGTGATTTTAAATTAAGGTTATGATATTATATTAAGTTGGTCTTTACTCCTTCAGTCACACTTGTTCTAGTGACTCGTATTCAATGTCATTGATTTTCTCATATCAACATATTGCTCAATACTAGGATAGTGTTAAATATGCATTGACAAAAAACAGTGTTTTGAATAAATAACGAAGATGGATGTCTAAAAGGGATATTAGAAGACATTCCTTTATTTGAGGTTTAATGTATTTGATTAGTTCTTATTTATAACTAAAAAAAAGTCGTTTTTATTTATAAATAAATGTGAGTTAATACAAATTGTTATCGTACTTGAGTTAATAGAATGATAATGTATTTTTTTTTCTCTACTTCCTTCGTCAATACCTCTTTTATTTTTATTTTTTATTTACAAATATTCTTCGATACCTCTTGAGGTCTCCATACTATTTTCTTTACTTTTATATGTTTTATATCTTGCTCTAGTTTTGGTACATCTTGTAATAGGTTATACTCTCAAGCCCTTGATGGCACTATACATCCAGTTCAAGTGAATAGAGTCTAAAAAGTATGTTTTATAGGATCTTTTAAGTATATAGTTTCTAATTTTTTTTATTTAGTTATAGTTTCTATTTTAATTTTATAGAGATTTTTTTAGAGATTAAAAGTATTAATTTTTTTATAAATTTGTTTAAAATAGTGATTAAAAAAATTAGAAATTAAAATATTGAGAATTTTATAGAGACTAAAAATAAAATTTTGAACTTTTATAAAGATTAAAATCTTATTTTATCATTTTTAAATTATTAAAAGTCTAATTTTTAAATAAAACATTATTTCTAAAATATTTAAGATAACCCTACTATCATCAGACTCAACCATAAAAGCTAGGAATGGTTTGCTTGAAGGATATTATGGTACTAGAATACTTATTGTTCTCCCAATCTATGCTTATCTAATTGCTTTATTCTTTTATGTTAATATTCTATAGTATA
>JBBPBT010000720.1:1822813-1843413 GCA_037974875.1 Cicer bijugum | reverse complement strand
AGAATATGTATAATACTTGAAGAACTAGAAGTTATCATTATTGAAATTTATAAGATATAATATATTGCAATATATTTTGAAAATAGGGAAAACAAGATAAGAGTAAAAAAAAATTATGTCAGTCAAATATGTTCATAGTGTAGCAAATTAAAATTGAGAAAATACCTTTAAATAATATTTTGAAAATTTTAAATATAATTGTGGTGGAATAAATATGAAATGTGCTACACGCATGGGAATCATAAATTTTGAATGTGCTACATGAGAAGGGTGATATCTTATAGACTTGCATTCAAATTGCAGGACTTTCATCCAGATGTACTTTGTTGATACAAAGACCATATCTATTTGCATAAAGTTTAACAATTACTATCATAATTGGATCAGTAGCACAAAATGCCACTAAAAAATTTATTTGTTTAATATCATCCAAACACTTGTATTTACTTAAAACATATGTAGTAATGCCCTTACTTTTAGTCCACTTGAAATAAAAAACAAATAAAACCAATTTAAAAATAACTCATCAAATGAATACAATACATAAATACAAAAGGTCCACTCCAAATACTTCTAACGAGTTAGTCAAGTAACTACATATTCATAGCACAAGACTTTGCAGCAACATGTTTGGACCATTGTAAAATATTTAGCAAACATATATATGATAGTGTTACACATTGTATTGAAGACAATAAATTTTAACGTTTTATTTTAGTTGTGTACTATCCATCTTTTGCATTACTTTATTTTTTCATAGTCAAGACCAAAGTGTTTCATTTATCTTTACTGTTTTTAGACTTAAATTATCTTTGGATGAACCTTCTAAAATTATCAATAAAAAATAAAAAAATCAAATTATCATGAACGGCCAAATTGCCTCCATATAGAAAGGAAGAATACTTGAGCCTATATAAAATGGATATAGTTCAAAAATGATGATATAATAGTTTCTTTGATAACTACTTCATATTATCTATTATATTTGCTCTTGAAACAGAAAACAACAACAAGGATCTAAATGTTTACTATCAATCAACCATAAACAAAAACATTTCAATCAGCAATATAATCTAGATTAATTAATTTTACAAGAACAAAATAGATTCGAAATAAGAAAATGGAATTTGAGTTAGAGTTTTTGTAAAATTCAAGGCTTTTGTGATTTAAACACAATCTAACCATGTAAGAAGTAGAAAATTCACCAAAGATGTAGAAAAAGGAACACGGCGATAGAATGGCGCTCTATTAGCAATGATGCTAGGTTAGGCCGTATACCAACAATGACACAAAAGATAAAAATGAATCAATTTCGGAGAATAAACCACAAGGAGGATATAATATTTGAATCGAAAACGAAAAGAAAGGGAAGACGGTAACAGGAAAACTCACCCACGGCATAATGGTAGTTCGTTGCGAGAAACACAAACCCAAATGCTTGTTTTTCTTCGAAAAGGCCATCGTAGCCCAAAAAAGACAATAAAAGGTAGCAGTCCAAAATTCCAACTTCTCTAATGTAAAAATACATCCATGGATTTTGTAGAGGAAATGAAAATGAGAAGATTGAAGGCCACAGTTGGATGAGATTGAAGACAGAATGAGGGAGGTGATTTAGTTCTGATGGAGGTAGAAAAAAAAAATTAAAAGAGATGGAGGGGCTATGTCATGAGAGAGAAAGATAAATTTCTTTGTGGGAATTGAAATTTAGAAAACCCTAAGTTTAAAAGAAGAAAAAATGAATTCAATTGGTCTAAGACCTTATGGACTTAACAACATTTTTTATATAACACTTTTAAATGATTATGACTCTATCACAATGCTTATAGCAAAATCACTTTAAAAGAAGTTGTTATTATACATATGACAATGCAATTATAAAAAGTATTCTCAAAGGCTTTGTTATTATATAAGTATTAGCACCTATGACAACGTTTTTTAAAATATATATAAAATAGCGCTTTTACTTAACAAGCGATGTTAAAGGCGTGCTATAAAATCCATATTTTGGTGTAATGACATCTAACAACTCATTTTCTTTGTACTGTTTTAGATTCTATACAAAATTTCAAACCAATTCTTAAAAATGCATGAATTAATTTACGTTTTGTGACAATTTCTATCATACAAATTGATTAGTTACTGATACACTAATTGATTAACCCCTTTTTTTTCGAATTAATATGACATTCATTTGATAATAATCGATTAATTTTTTTTATGTAAATTAATTGATTAGGTATTTATTGAAGGATAATGAGTGTTATAGTAATTGATTCAATAATTATGATATTATTTATGAATAAGTTAAAACTAGATAATAGTCAAGATAGTGTATTATTAAGGTAAACGTAGGTTGATAGTAAAAAGTTTTATTAATAAATTAAAGCTAGATAATAGTTGTGTCCTGATCATATTAATTAAGATGACATTGTTGATATTAATATATGTGATGTATAAAGATTGAATGATTTAATGTTGGTGGTGATTGTTAATTTGTCATAGTACACTAGTCACATGTATGAACTAAATAATATATTATAATAACTATTGATGATGAATATTACATTTATGAGTGAATGTTGCCTTCATAAGTATGATGTGTTGAAGATTGTACTATAATATAATTGGAGCTCGATGGTCGAGGAGACACATGTATCTTAGTAGGAAGTCTTACATAAGAGCTAAATATATACCGCTAAGACTATCCATTATATATATATATATATATCAACCTATAGATAGTTGGATCCACATATCAGAATGTTCGTAGGATAATAGGTAATTTCTTTATCTGTATCAACTCATAGATATTTGAATCCACATATCGTAGTTAGTGGATAAATAGGTTGCATTTCATCGTAAATTTTATTTACATTAAGTTTATTTATTATGATATATGATGTATACATTAATCATTTACTATTGGTGCAATGGGATATTTATTATTTGTTGATACTATTTGTTATAGTTAATTACTAACAATTATAAATTGATGGTAAATAAATAATTTAGTGTTATATGTTGCAGGAACGCTTATTATGCTTTATATTTCAATTATGTGTTTGAATTGTATTATGATTGTTTTTAATCCTACTAATACGAGGAATGCATCACATCAATATCTAAATAAGAGAAGTATTTTCAAGAACTATTAGAAGAGCATCATCTGGATTTTGATATGTTAGCTAGAATCATGGAAGGTAAACTCAACCTAATTTCCAATATTTTTCGAGCGTTGCAAGAAAAATGTTGGATATACCTATATCCACTATAGTCTTTGAATCTACTTTCAGTACTCTAGGAAGAGCGTTGAAGTTTATAAGTCATAGTAGTCTCATATAAATAGGAGGATTGGTGAAGAGTTTCATCCTCCCATCCAAACCAAGAATGATAGTGAGAAAGAGAATTCTAGCAATCCTTTTTGAGAGAAATTCTTGTTTCCATCATAGTTTGGTGAGAGTTAAGAGATTTTGAATACTATCCAAGTTGGGTGAGAATGAGAGAGATCTTCTTGTATCAAGAAAGTTGTTG
This sequence comes from Cicer bijugum, assembly GCA_037974875.1. NCBI lineage: Eukaryota > Viridiplantae > Streptophyta > Magnoliopsida > Fabales > Fabaceae > Cicer > Cicer bijugum. The sequence goes on along the minus strand of JBBPBT010000720.1, from coordinate 1,839,882 downwards.
TACTCGTAATTTTCTATAGTGCATATATATTTTACTAAACTAGGTCCATTGGTTTTTCTCGAAAGAGTTTTCTATTTAAAAATTCTTGGTGTGATTTTTCTACTTTATTCTCTAATTTATTATTGCTTTCGGTTGATGCCTATTTTTTTGAGTTCACATAGGAAGAAAATTATGCAAGTTTTTCCCAGTAGTGGTATTAGAGCTCTTGGAGATCTAGGATACTAAGTTGTCGTATTTTCAAGAAAAAATTCTTAGTATGCTCTATGGTTGCAGACTTTTTTGACATTTTGGACATTAAGAGTTGGGGCATTTTGGACATTACTCTCAGCAAGTCTACTCCAAATGGAAAGCTTAGTACATATGGTATTACATACAATCTTCTACATAAAGAAGCAAGAAGGAAGGGAAAAGGCTTGACCAATCAGTTCGAAGCCAACATTGCTGAAAATATAGGAAGAAGTAAGAATCATGGTAAATAAGGTCACAAAAAATTACAAGGAAGATCCAATTTTTTCAACAAATTAATTTTTTTCTATTGTGGAAAAATAGAGCACAAGAAACCAAAGTGCATATTCTTTAAGAGAGACCAACAAGTTGCGAATGTTCATCCTCACCAGATTGACACAGAAAAAGAAAGAAGGTGAAAAACTACTACATTGGCCTCAAATGATGAAAATGTATTTCTTATTAAAGAAGAAAAATATTAATGGTTGCATTTGGATAATTGACTCAGGAACATTCTACCATGTTACTCCTCATGAAGAATTTTTCTCATCATACCAAAAAGGTGATTTTGGTAATGTGAAGTTGGGAAACATTGTCACAAGTAAGATTATGAGCATTGGAGAAGTAGCTCTAAGAATAGAAAATGGAATCATGGTAGTTTTGAAAGATACAAGACATGTTCTAGATATGCCTCTCAACCTTATCTCGACAGGAAAATTATATGAGGTTGGGATGATAAACTAATTTGTTGTTGACAAATGGAAACTCAACAGGGGAAACGTTGTTGTTTCTCATGGAAAAAGGAAGACTCTTTGTACATAATGCAAAGGAATATATGCATATGAGAGAAAAATGTTACTAAAGACCTATCCAAAGAATTTTGGCATAGAGGATTGGGGAACATGAGTGACAAAGGTCAAGATATCCTCACAAAAGATCATATTCCAAACATTAAGCTGCAATCACTTGAATCATGTGAAGACTACTTAGTTGGAAAACAAAGGAGAATGTCCTTTCTAAGATCACACAACAGAAGAAGGTAAAATCAAATATGATATCTTGTTCAATTAAATGTTTGTTCAACCTAAAAAATATCCAGTGGTGGTGCTTAATATTTTTGTTAATTGACGACCACTCTAGAAAGTTATGGGTTTATCGATTGAAGATGAATGATAGAGTTTTTTAAGCTTTCAATTAATTTCAGGCTTTTGTAAAAAAAAAAAATGTAATTAGGCTGAAATGCTTGAGAAGTGATAATGGTGGAGAGTATATAGGTCTTTTTTAGGACTATAGATGAATGGTTTAGTTGAAAGGATGGACGAAACCATTACAGAGAATGTTAGAAGCATACTTTCTCATTGAGGTATTAAAAATTGCAATTGCTTTGATCAATTTGTCTCCTTAAAGACCTTTAGATGGAGAGATACAAGAAGAAGTATGGTTTTGAAAGAAAGTATCATATGGTAATTTAAGAGTCTTCAGGTGCAAGAATTTTGTACATATTCTAAAAGATGAAAAAGCTAAGCTTGATGCTAAGTCAAAGGAATGTGTATTCCTTGGTTCACCAAAATATGAACTTGACTTCTACCTATCAAGAAGGTATTATCTAGAAGAATATGTCAATCTTACTAATGAATGGGAACCTCAAAGCTTCATGGAAGTCATTAAACGAATGAAAAAGAAAATTGGTAGCAAGCAATGAAAGAAGCAATGAAATCTCTTATGGATAATCATACATTATGGTTGTGTAGAATTGCAGAAAGGAATGAAACCATTGGGGAATAAATGAGTGTTCAAACATAAGATCAAAAAGAAAAATGGTAGCAAGTAATGAAAGAAGCAATAAAATCTCTTATGGATAATCATACATTATGGTTGTGTAGAATTGCAGAAAGGAAGAAAACTATTGAGGAATAAATGAGTGTTCAAACATAAGATCAAAGAGAACAACCCAAACCCCATATACAAAGCTCACATTGTTGTGAATGGGTGCAACCAAAAGAAAAATATGAATTTTAATGAAGTATTCTCACAAGGGGTGAAGATGACATCTATTATAGCATAGCATTACTCTGACTAGCATTAAAACTAGACATTGAGATTGAACAACTCGATGTTAAAACATTGTTCTTACATGGAGACCTAAAGGAAGAGATTTACATAAATAAATTAGAAGGTTTAAAAGAACCAAGCAAAGAACATTTAACATGTCATATGAAGAAAAGCCTCTATAATTTGAAGCAAGTTCCAAGACAATGATACAAGAAATTTGATTCCTTTATGACCAAACATAATTATATGAAAACCTCCTCATACCATTATGTGTTTGTCAAGAACTATGAAAATGGAGAGTTTGCTATTCTTTTTGTATATGTTGATGATATGCTAATTGTGGGAAAGATAAGACAAAAATAAATGGTCTCAAGAAGGCATTGAAAAAGTCTTTTGCCATGAAAGAACTAGGTGCAGTGAAAAATATCCTTGGAATGAAGATCACTAGAGGTCATTTTAGATAAATGTTGTGGATACCTTAAGAAGATTATATCAGGAAAGTTCTTGAAATGTTTAATATACATAGTGCAACTTGTGCACGTTCCAATAGGCTGACATTTCAAACTAAGCAGGTTACAATATCCAAACAATAAAGAAGAAAAATATGAAATCAACAGGGTACCATATGCTTCTATGACAACCTTATGTACACAATGGTTTGTACAAGATCAAACATTGCTTATGACGTAGGAGTTGTAAGAAATTTTTTGTTGAATTTAGGAAAGGAATATTGAATTATTTGAAATGGATACCACAATATCTAAACGAAACTACCAATAGGTTGTTATGCTTTGGCAAATGACATATAATGCTTTTTGGATATGCAAATGTAGATATGGCAGGAGACATTGATTCAAGAAAGTCCTTATCTGGATATTTAATTATTTTAATAGGCAGAGTTATGCCTTGGCAATCACAACTTCAAATTGCATTGTCAACTACCAAAGTTGAATATATAGCAACATTTTAAGCTTGTAAGGAAATGTTATGGATGAAGACTTTCTTATGTGAGCTAGGACATGTACAAGATGAATACGTGGTGAATGGTGACAATCAAAGTGTCATCGATGTTGCGAAGAACCATTTGTTTCATTCCTGCTCCAAACACATTGAAATTTGTTATCATTGGGTACAAAAATGTTGGATGAGAAAAAATTGAAGTTAGGAAAAATCCATAAGGATCTTAGCTAGTCTGATATGATGACCAAATTAGTACCAACCAAAAAGGTTGAAGACTGTTGCATAAGTATGTCGGTGCAATAGTGCCCCAAATTAAGTCAGAAATGGGGATATTTGTCGGTATTCCCTCCTAATTCTGGCGATCTTTGATCATATCACCAAATAATTCTATCACATGGAAAAGGAGGATCGACATTTCAAGGTTTTGGAGTCTTTCTTTCAACCTTAAGATTACACATTCAAACATAGAAAATGTGAAAATGTGATTTACAAGAGTTCTTGTAAATACAATCATTGACTACCATTAACACACTTAAAGTTTATAAGCCATACTATTCTCCTATAAATAAGATGATTTTTGAAGAGTTTCATCATCCCCTCTAAGCCAAGAGTGATAGTGAAAATGTGTGTTCGAGCAATCCTCTTTGAGAGATAGTCTTACTAGCACCATAATTTGATGAGTTGAGAGATATTGTATATCATCGAAGTTGAGTGAGATTGAGAGATATCCTTTATATTTAGAGAATTGTTGTAATCCTACTTTTCTATAGAGAAGATATTTTATTTTAGGTTTGCTATTAGTCTGATGTTGATGTAGCAATGAAGCACTTTTAAATTATTTTTGGCCACCATCTGATATTTTATCGCACTCAGGATTATATTTGGTGTTGCCATAGTCCGTTGTTCTTTTTATGTTGCTTTCTTTTGTTTTTTAATTTATTTACATGTTGAATAAAATTTATTTATATGTTTGTAGATGAAATTTAACAAAAGTGGCTACATATGTAATGAAATTAAAAGTTAGGTTAATGTGAAATTAAATAGTCCCCAATTTATTATAATATACATCATGGTAAATAGAATTTAACATCATGGTTTTAAAAAAGAAATCTTATAACAATTCAGTGAGAAACTGATTTAAAAATTCAATTTAAAAAACCGATTCAAATACAAAAACTCGGTTCAAATATAAAAAATTGGCCAGAACAAAAACCAATTTTAAAACTGATTCATATACATATATTAAATCTGAACATATTCTAAAATGATTTTGAACATGATTCATATCAATTGTAACCAAGTTAATAAATAAATCATTTATATTAAAAGTTTAATTTTTATGTATTATTAGTATAAATTTTTTATACAATCGACAATCGACACATTATGACTGAAATAATATATGTTATTTTATAAATAATTATTAAAAAAATTAAGTATTATTAATGATCTAACAATTATAATTTATTGAAAATATAACAATAACTTATTACACTAATGGTGAATATAAATAAAATTATCGCAAGAAATATATATATATATATAATTTGATTCAATTTAGTTTGGTTTGGTTTATGCACCTCCTAGTATATGGACAATGTACAGCTGACTCATGTCACAAGAGCAACACTTTATATATATATATATATTCAAAGGGTAATATGCATCACTCTATGCACTAGTTTTCTCTAAAATGTAGGTTGAGTCAAACTAGTTTGTACCAGTTTTACTCTATAGCCGATTTGTTAACTTTTTAGAAGCAGCTCCTAAATATACTAGTTTGTGACCAATCTGGTTCGAATTTCATATAATTAAATCCATAAATAGGTTGGTCCAATCCAACTGGGAAAAGGCCCAAGCATAATAAGCCACAAGTTGCTTTTAAGAATTTTAATTCCCTAAAATGATAGGCAGAGTGTGACCAGATCACAGTTCATAGGCCACACCTTATGGTTTATTTGTACGGAGACATTAGTTCAAGATGAGTAACTTGAATACATTCAATTTTTAATCGTTATAGTGTGTAATAATAGTTGAATAGTATGCAAAGAGCTACATTTATTTGTTAGTTCAACTCAATAAATTAAATTTTAAAATAAATAAGGATTAAACAAATTTGTGTCTCAATAAATATTTTATTTTTATTCCTTCTAAAAATTTTATTGAAACAATGGTCTTTACAAATATTTTTTATATACAATTTTAGCCTTTATTTTTAAATTAACATTATAATAATTTTCCCTACAAAAGTTTAGAATTTTCAACAAAATATTAATTGAATATAAACTTTTAAACGCAAAAAACTTTAAAAATAATATTAAATTCAACCATTTGTTAAATAATTTTATATTTTTGTTGAAAACATTCTTAAAATGCTCTAAACAAAGATAAAAAAAAATACTCAAAAATTCAAAAGATATAGATTAATTGATTTAAATTAGCAGTGGCCACAATTGTTGATAAAAAATATTTGAGAGATTATTGTTTGAAGAAAAATTGTAGATAAACTAAAAACATAATATGATATATTTATAAACACAATAAAACTTATTTAACCAAATAAATAACTAAATTAAGAGTTTAATGAATAACTTTGAAAAAGAAAATACATAATAATTAAATTATATATATATATATAACAACTAGGATCTAATACATTTTTACACTTAAATTCACTATCATTAAACTTTTAAATTAATTCTTAAAAAATAAGTATACATCTTATTAACTTTAAAATAATAAAAAAAAAATAAAAGTTTAATTGCAGTTTTGGTTCCCCTATTTTAGCTGAATTACGAAAGTAGTCCTCCCATTTTATTTCTCCCCAGTTTTGGTCCCTCAAACATAATTTTGGTCCAAAATTTGATAAAATTTCATTTGTTTTATATTTATTTAAGTCATACCATTCCTCAAGATCTCATTTGCAACAATTGTACTTGAAATCTATTATCATAAATGATGTAGTACGACTTTAAAGATGAAATTTCTTCAAATTTTGGACCAAAATTTTGTTTGCGACCAAAACTAGAGAGAAATAAAATAGGAGGACTACTTTTGCGATTCAACTAAAATAGGGGACTAAAACTGCAATTAGGCCAAAAATAAATATGTATATATATAATTAAGATATGTAAGTAAATTTATTATGTGTATAAATTTTCCCCACAAGGTTTTATTAACTAAAATTATAAGTTTTAACAATTTACACACATAAAAAAAAAAATATTTAATGACAATTTTTCACACGCCTCAGATTTTATATATTATTTCTGTTTTGTATGTTTAAAAACAACAAATAAATTTGAACAAAAAACAAAAAGAAACCTAGAAAGTATTAAAGATTTTTGGGGTTAATTATAAGTAGTTTAGACATTTGAATATCAATGACATCATGTGATAATAACGAAATGGAAAAAGGCCCACAAAATTTAGTGCATACATTATAAAACAAATGAATGGAGACAATGTCCATTGTTTATGTGGTGGCCCGTACACAAACCATATGTCATGATATGCTAGTACTAGTATAGTAAATGCAATTTGGACTTTAATAGCAAAGCACATCACATGAATTGTGCATGATAAATCTCAATGTTTGTCGAGACCAATTATCTAATGCACCTTTCAATACTAGTTTGGGCTATGCAAATCTCGTGAGACCTCAATATCAACTTCCAAATTGCTTCCATGATTACCTAATTACATGAGATGAATGGTATAGTAATTTCATACATTAATTTTTTGCTTTTCACTTGCTTTCATCTTTATTATTTCTCTCATCTCTTTTCCTAATTCGATCTGAAATTTTACCAATGTAGCAATGAGGAACCGTTGTATAGGGATGTGTGTAATTTCATATTAAAACGTTTTATGTAAACCCTAAACTATTGAACAAGACACTAACAAATGTCATATTATGTTAATACATTTGTCTTTTACTATTACAATTAAACTCACAAAAACTTAACAATCATTTTTTTAGTTCAACAATTAACTACCTTTTGTAATCGAATAACTATTGATAGCTTTTATTTACCCTCGTATATTCTTGAAAGCCCTAAAGTCACTTTGAATTGGACAATCCGAATGATATTGGAATGTGAGAAAATAATTTACCTAAATATTCTATATAATATATGCAGACCTTGTCTTAACTTTTTGGAAATTTTACCTATTCCTCTTAATTATACCTATACCCCCACATAAATAAGGAAATTATTATTTACCCTCGATTAAATAATAAAACTCTAAAAATTTCACAATTTCACCTTTCAACATTTCCAAACAAAAGTAAATTTTTTTTCCGAATCTTTCGGAAAACTTGTTTTCAAGATTTCCGGTAAACAAAATATCGGAAAACTTTTTTTAAAATTTTTTGATACAGAAGCTACTTTCGGAAATCTTTTTTCAACTTTCCTTGTACATAAGCCTATTTCGAAAATCTTTTTTCAACGTTTCTGGTGGTATCAAAAAACTTAATTTAACTTCTCCAAAAACTATAAACATACCAGGACATTTGGTTTAACATTTCCGGTAGTTATCGAAAATATTGAACCTCAAGTTCTCCGGAAGTTTTATTATTATTATTATTATTATTATTATTATTATTATTATTATTATTTTATTTTTTTTATTTTAATTAATTCTGATTTTATAACCAATTGTGATTTATTTCTTTTTGTTTTTCAATTTTTCAGTGGGTGCACAAGGAAGAGACAACAAAATCATATGAATTATACGTGACATTGATACTTCTACATCATCCATGATGAATTCTCTAAAGAGGATTCAACCGACAGCTTCAAGGAGAATAAGATGAATGATAATTGAAGACGATGATGAGGGAGAGCATGATCATCGATTTATCCCATGTGACTATCCATCAATAGGAGGAGCCTCATATAGTCCATGAGGAGGAGAAGGTACATGGGTAGGTGGAGATATCATGAGTAGGAGGAGGTTGCACCTGCTCATGAGGGAGAGCATATGGAGGAGGGGCATGATAGAGCTCAAGGACCTGGTGAGCTCACACGGTATCTTGGAGGACCATATAATTTGTCCGTCCTTACACGATATCGACATCATGTTTCAGCTAGAATGTGGTTTGGTCAGGTATGTTAAATTAAGTATTATTTATAGTGCATTAAAAATATTTAAATTAACTATTATTTTTGTTCTATATTTAATCTTTAATGTCATATATTTTCTTTGTAAATAGGAGCGATCATTGTTGAAAATTGTTGCACATGGAAAGAAAATGCAACAATTTACCTCGTTAGTACTCCTGCGGTCCATAGAGAATTGGGTGAATTTGTTAGAATTGAACCCATTACAACGGGATAGTTTGAACATGATCGACAACAACCTGATTTCTACGTTTGTGGAAAGATCGCATTCCGAGACATCGTCATTTCACATGTCGTTTGGTGAAATGACAATTACTTTGGATGATGTTGTCAATCTTTTAAGATTGCCTATCGGTGGTGAGTTCTACAGTCCACCCGATATAGATAGAGTAATGGCATGTAATTTTGCCATGACTTTATGAGGAGTGACCGCATAAGAGATCTGGGAGGAGGCCAAAAAGACTAGAGGCGCGCACTACATACTGGATTGGTTGAAAGAAGTCTTTGTAATGCAGTATGTAATAGAGAGATTTGACTATGTTGCTAGGACGTATCTGTTGAATTTAGTAGGGATTACTATTTTCGTTGATAAGAGTCATATTCTAGTTGATATGAAGTACCTTTCTTTATTCAAACATTTAGACGATACAGATAAATATACATGAGGTATTGCTGCACTCGTAGTCCTTTATGACTACCTCTCAGATGCCTACTGTTATGACACCAAATAGCTAGATGGATATATGTCACTGTATGAGGTATTAAATATTTATTTTTAATTATTAAGTATTATGTTAATTATATTTAATTATTAATTTTTACGTATATCATTTATTTATTTATTTATTTTTATGTTTAATGTTTTTATTATTATTTATTGTTAATTATTAATTTTTTGATTATCACTAATATATTTATATTTATTTACAATAGTGTTGGATTTACAAATAATTTTCAAATATTTGTAATAGAGGTGGCCAGGATGCTGGTAGGGAATGTTTTGCCCAAATGAATAGATGATGCTACAAACATGGCAAACACAAGGTCACTGAGTATAGACGTATGATTGATACACTAACTCCTACGGATATCATATAGAGACCATGGGAGAATCATAGGGATGTCATCTCCTTTGATGATATCATGCTCTACACTAGTCGCATCCTATTATGCAGCACAGTAGTCAAATATCTACTGGAGAGGTGTTTGAGACAGTTTGGATATATCCAACATATTTCATCATCGCCACCTCCAGATCTTTCTAGATTATTTGATGTAGATGTGGAATGGTTGGGATATGTGACACATGTCACCGAGATATTTCACAAGATTCGTCCAACTACATGTCCATATGAGTGTTAGGAGGGATATTTGGAGTGGTTCTATCAGGTGTCTCATCCACTGCTAGTGCGACCAAATGATGTATCCCAGGTTTCACATTATAGTGTCCCGGCCACCGCTGTAGATGTTTCTAGTTCATAGTCGCCACCTATCTACAGCAGATCAGTGATCTTATACAGTAGGGGTTGAATGAACATGAAGCTAGTATGAATGATGAGTTGTACATTCACTTTTATAAAGCTTTGTATTTATAGTGTAGTCACACTAGTTAGTAATAACTTTTATAAACATTGTGCTTTTGAACATCTATTATAAACAATTTATGTTAGTTGTTTTCATATCAATCTATTTTTAGCGTTATTGTTATGTCGTTTACTTTTTATTGTTCGTGATGAAATATAAAGAAAATAAAATAAATAAATTACAAGATAAAATCGAGCAACAGTAAACTAAAATTAATTAACAACAAGTGGTTTTGTAACATTTTTAAAACATTAAGCTTCATCTAATAACATTACATCTACGAGTTCTCTAAGTGGATTTTGTGTAACACGTGGCAAACGGCCTCATAAATACCTCAATGTTGTAGACGTCCTATATATGCTATTGATCTAAGCTCGAAAGGACAATCACATTTTTTTGTTGAACTTTGAGTTGACATATCAACACACTAGTATTTTCCTTCTTTGTCACAACCTAATATTAATTTATTTCTCATCATTTTCTCTCTTATATGTATATCTGATCTTCTGATGATAACAGTAATATTATTTTTTATACCAATTTCTGTAGTTCAATTCCCAACAGCGTCTCTTGTATAAAATATCTGAATTAAAATATAAAATAAATTATAATTAATCACAATAATATATTCATATTTGATATATGTCAAAAATATTTGTAGTATTAATGCATGTTTTATCCAATAATAATAGCAGTATATCCATATTTGTTAACATTTTAAAAAAATTTAATAAAATTCAAAAAACAATTATTAAAAAACTTGGTGTGTGCCAAAAAACTTGCCAATGAAGTTTTCCGAAAACACCTTGTGTATTGAAAAAGTTTAAGCAAGTTTTTCGGTACACACATTTTTCTATTATGTACCAAAAATCTTTTTTGAAGTTTTCTAGTAAGATTCTTCTATACCAGAAAGCTTGTAAAAAATTTCCGGAAAAACTCTACTGAAAATCTTGTAAATAGTTTTTTGAAAGTTACTAGAAAACTTACCCCTATCGAAAATCTTTTTTACGATTCCAGAAATGATAAAGATGATAATAAAAATAAAAATTAAAATTAAAAAAACTCTAAATTTTGTGAAATAAAAAAAAATTGAAGATAATTTTGACCATTTTCATACAATTATAGGAATATAAATCTAAAAATGAGGGTACAAAGTATATTTTTCTATTTTTTTTTTTTTGTTTAACAGGCCCATGCCTTTAACTCTTAAACCATCGAGGGTCTCTTTGAATATGTAGCTACAAACCCAGTTCTTAGTTCAAAGTTTCATGCGCAATTATGTAGGCCTAAGCGGTTTATGAGGTCATGCGGTAGGGATAAGTTTTAAATAAAAAAGTTGTCATATTCTTTTGGTTAGTTTCTGTTTTTTTTTTTTTTTTCTTTCTTTCTTTTATAATGAACAATCGTACTAACGAGATAAGTGTCATCAAGTCATCAACACATTGAATAATTTGAATTATTGTAAAAAATATTAAGAAAAAGTATCAAATTAGTAAAATTATATCTCTTATATTTGGGGTTTTTACCCTCTACCCCTTGATCGATTAGGTTCAGTTATTTATGGATTAGATTTTCTGAACTCACAATCAACCGTAACAACCCACTTATAACCGTTTCCATCACTCGTATATACTAAACTTGAGTTAAAACACATTTACACACACATCATGCTAAACAAATATTTATGTTACGGTAAGTCCAATCTGTTCACGCCTAAAATTTTGTCTGATCTTGGTGTTTAATAAGGATTTCCCCACCCTTTTTTTAACATATGTTAATATTTTTAAAATATTAATTAAGTCGTTAAATTAATAAAAATTGTAATTGAATTCGTAGAGAGGGTGATTCGAAGATGATATGTGATGTTAGTGATTTGGCAATAGTGATTCGATGATAAAGAAAACAGAATATAATCCTAATTCTTAAATCTATTTTTAATTTTGGATCAAAGACTAAAAAATAACACCTTCAACTTTTCTTCATTTATTCTTTTCCATTTCTTTTTTAATTAATTTAACTACATAATTTTACTTTTTAATTATTTAATTTATTTTTCTACCGCGTCACTCCTCTTTTTGCCGCATAAACATTTTTTAACACCAATTAACGGTAAAAATGATTTTAAAAATAAATTAAACTTTAAAAAAAAAATAGAACTTACATAACAAATTAAAGATTTAAGCCTATTTGAAATTAATTTGTATACATAAATAATATAAAAAATAAAAATTACACTATCAATCAATCATAACTGATATATCATTAAAGATATTTGACATTTATTAAAATTTTCTATAAAATCATCTTTATTAACTTTATAAGTAACAGATATATAAAAATTAAACTCTTATTATTTTTTTAATTTTTTTAAATACATATTTTCAAATTTTTTCAGTTCAAACGCAAGTCTATGAAATATAGACTCATTTTTAGGCCGTTTGGTTTACCAGCAAATCATTGATCAAAATCAAGTTTGATCAGACTATATAAGAGGTAGCTTCGGTCAAAATGGTTTTATTAGTCCTCTAAAAAATGTGTGGTCCAAACTAATTTATAAGTGCATCATTTCTAACCAAGTCTATGCAATGATTATGTGTAGACTCTTTTAGCTACACGCATAACCACATACATATGCACAATTTTGGTGTTTGACTAGTAATTTAACAAAATGTGAGATTCTTACTGCAAAAACTCTAGTGATGATTAAGCAAAGTCAGGATATGATGGCATGGCACATATTACTGCTTATATGCATCATTTTTAATTTCATTTTCTCTATATCTACACTCTAATTGTATGTGAGGAGCTCCTAAATTCAGTGCAATAAGTCGAGCCCGGCCCAATCCAGCAAAAAATGGAAGTCAAGTCCGGCCCAAGGAAAGGCCTTTATCTTCACAAATACTGTTATATTATTGATAAAAAAAAAAAAAAGCTCACTTTTGTATTAAAAAATTTAGATTTTAATTTACAGCAAGAGACTTACCTTGCTTTTCTACCATGATAGAGGAATTAATCAAGAGTTTTTCTCAAATAATATAGTACAATATTTAAGATCAAGAGTGTTTAGATAAGATGAAACAAGTCTCTTTTAATTTAAACAAAATTTCAAATTTAAATTTAAACTTAAATATACACTAGTTTTAAAATTTTTAGAGAGAGTTTTCTACCTATTTGTACCTACAAAGTTCGAAAGATTAATCTCTACAATGATATGTGAAATATATTGGTTTAAAAGAAAACAATGTATTGGAATGAAGTTAAATAATTCTTCTAAGCAAAAGTTATTTAATTCAGAAAATAGTAGTAAAGTGAATTCATATTAAACATTTTAAGTTCAATTTAACATAATACTTGCAATTGTAACTTTATTCAAGACAATACAAATAGGTAAAAAAAAAAATTACAAATCAATCAATATTAATATGTACATGAAATTGGATATAAACAAATATAAAAAACAAAGTATGTATCATTTTTTCATCATGAAAAATGCAAAATTAAAGAAATTATCAACCCTTTTATAAAATTTCAAGTACAAATCTGAAAACACAATTCATTGATCCTTGAGTCGGTTAAATTTTGCATGTAATATATAATTGATTTTCCACTGCTTGAGCATGTCACGTTTAGCTGGTTGCCAATCTGCTGAGTCTGCATTATGGTATTTGGCAAACATTATTACAACTATAAATTCTATATAAACACAATTAACAAAACAAGTAAAAGTTTAACATTGAGAAACTACATAACATAGCATCATTTATCATCAAAATGTACCATCCGTTAATGTGTAGCTAGCTTGGCTGGTGTATTATGAATTACTAAAATAGTTTTAACTGAGAGGTTTAATGTTCCAAATTCCTCCAAAAATTTATGAATGAAAGTTATTTAAATAAGAGGTTTAATGTACCAAGCAAGATACATTCGCTGAATTGCAGCTCCATTTTGAAGTTGGGACACAAGACAGATAATGGCACCAAGAACAGTGATCATTTGCATCAACACCATTGAGAAGTGAAACCAGGCCAACACTAAACCTGTCAAGTAAAAAATTTAACATAAACTCAACTGAATGTCAAAATGACTTAGTGAGAATGAAGAAAAGGTTAACAAGTAACATAATAACAAAACGAATCATCATTAGTTGGCTTTATGGTGTAGTCAGCTGCAAGTCGTTAGAATAAATTTCTTTAACTTAAATCTAACGACCTCCTGATAGTTACACCATACATCAAATAAGTCCACTTTTCATATACTTTTACCAAAAGAGTTCAATATAATAAAAAAAACGTGACACTTAAGTTTACCCGAAAATTAGCAGAATGAGGGCTAGGAGCCAGGAGATGCACTGATAAATCTTGAATTTAGATTTAACTAATGCTTGAGAATTTGGAGTAACATATCTTTGCTTAATCCATCCAAATTGAGGACGGATCAAAAACACAAATCCAAGAAGAAATCCTGTGAAAAACCCTCCAATATGAGCAAAGTTGTCCACATGTGGGAATATTCCCACTGCTAAATTGATCACAATAATAGACACAAGAGTAATCAGTACTCCTAGCTGCACATTACAAGAAAAATAAAGTTAGTTTTTAGTTATTTCAGTGCTTTAATTTACATTTTATATAATCAAATAAAAAAATTTGTGAATTTATGTACTAATCAGTTGAGTTTGATATATTAATATTTTATTTTTTTGGCTCCATCTTAAAATTTGTTAGTTTTGTCAATGAATGATTCTCTTCAACAGTCTTACATTATTTTATTAATATAGTTTAACTTTTGATATATTTAGATGTGAAATATGAGGAATTTGATAAGTACCCTTTTATCATATATAGACCAATTAGTAATGAGTTCGGAAAGCATGCCTCCTAGTAAGCCAAAAAGAGCACTTGAGGCACCAACAGAGATACTTTTCTGAATGAAAAGAGCAGAAAGCAAGCTACCCCCAAATCCAGATATTACAAATAGTACTCCTATAAGCACTGTAATAATAATGCAACTATACAATAGTTAATAAGTTATTCTTGCAAAACAATTATGAAATCAGAAAATCTTACTTCATAGAACTGAAACTAAAAAAGTTTATCTAATGCCATTGTGATCAATTTACTAGATAATAAATGGTACAGAGACATCAGACACAACATTGACACTAACACGTAGACATTGATAATAATTTAATAAAATTAAAGTGATTGAATGTAATCTCATATATCAATATTAGTATCAAATATTGACGTGTCACAAACATCAAACATTTCTTCATTATTAAGTCACGGTACTATATAACTTAGCTTCCAATTCACAATTTCAATCTCAATTTGATAACCATTATTTATACATACCAAACCCAAATTCTTGTTCAAGGCGAATTCCAACAAGTAAAATGCCCAACATATTTGCCAATAGATGGAATACTCCACCATGTAACCACATACAAGTGATGAGACGCCAACCTTGGTGTTTGTTAACCACTTTGTCCACATCTAGTGCCCCCATACTCCTTAACCTGAACACAACAAATACACCATTTAACAATAATCACCTATGAAGAATTGATTCAAACTCCAGACATTAAAAATCAAATAGAAGTTGGACATTGAACACACTTTCAATCTGAAGTGTCAGTGTTATATAGATAATCAAAGTAATAGTAATAATAGTAATGTGAGTCCAATTGATCGTGTTAGTGGATTGATCTTAAGTTGTCATAGCTTGAGAATTCTATGGCCAAAAAGGACTAAACTAACTAGCCTTTATCCTACCTTGCTTATATACACTTAATGTGTCCTTGAACTATGTGATATAAGATTTGTTATTTAAAGTTCATCCAACAAACATATTAAGGCTTCAAATTGACAAAAACTCACGTCAACAATGAAGGTCCAAGAAGAGGATTCTCATGGAAAGGCTGAAAGGAGAATCGACCGAAAAACCGTGCAATGCATGAAACCGAGTTATTAGGACAATCATTGACATACATAGTGATTAAGAACACAATGACATTGGCAATCACAAAAAAGGGAATCAACCAAGGAACCCATTTCTTGAAATGCTTCACTTCCTTGTATTCATCTTTGGATGCAACTTTTGTAGGTAAAGACATGTTTATCTCCATTATTTGTTTATATCAACCTTAATCCCCTGCCTAAAGTTTACACATAACTAATGAATTATATTAGATGTGTTGAACAATATGGAGAAAGAACCAAAAAAAATCTCAATTCTTGAACTCTTTTTCTAGCCAAATTTGATAAAACTAGCAAAGTGGGAATAATAATGCAATGATGTGGGAACAATATATTTAGTACACTATTTGTTGTTTTTTAAATATTCAATGTTGTTAATAACTACTAATTATTTAGTACTTGATTTGGAAGGTTGTGTTTGGAGGTTCCTTTTGTTGAACAAGACAAGAACGTTTCCAAACACACATGCCAATGTTTCATGCCTTGGTTGTATCATAAATAAAACAAAGATTTAAATAAGTTACGGTGTTTCTCAAATGACATTTGGATGCTTTAGATTCTAGAAATTGAACTTTTGTCATTAGATGACATATATAAGGATACGTTTTTTACTAAATATATAACGATAAATAGGAAGGGGTGAAAAGGTTGAAAGATGGCTTATTCCATAGTTCCACCAATAACAAACAAATTTTGGGCCTGGTTGACCTCTAAATAGTAGTTTAGTGTGACAATAAAACACATATGATGAACCTCAATTCACAAAATAATGTTAAACTTAGGAAATATTTTTCAAATTAAATTTGTATATACTAGTAAACTTCTTACTCTCCATGTGTCTCATATTAACTATCTGATTTATAATAATATTTATTTATCTTAAATTATAAGTCTCTTTTTATTATCAATAACCAGAAATTATTTTTTACTAATATATTATTTATTATATATTAATTTATTTAAATATTTCAATGATTATAAATAATAAAAATATTAAAGTAAATAAAACTCGTAAATAATAAAAATATTAGAGTAAATAGAACCCATTTTATCATTCACAGCAACACAACTAAATATTTTCATAAGCCAACTTCTTGCATATTAATCTCATCTTATAAATATTTATAAGATATTTTAGGAACTA
>JBBPBT010000720.1:1790056-1822333 GCA_037974875.1 Cicer bijugum | reverse complement strand
AAATTCTTCTTGCAAGCAATGTAACATATGTAAATTTTTTGAAACGAAAAACATCTATCAAAGTTTACTATATTTTCATGTTGTGTTTATTAAGACTACACACTTAACTGTATAATTAATTAATGATTCGATCTTAATATTTGAAAGAGTTAGGATGAAAAGGACTAAAATATATCACTTATGAAAGATAAAAGACTAAAATGAATTAAAAAAATAAGATAAAAGACCAAAATAAATATTAAATAATAATTAAAATTATAAAGTACTAAAATACACCACTATAATGTGATTTAGTGAAAGTATGTGTTAAAAATACTACATTTCCATAATTGTTTTAGTCATGGAGATTAGATAAAGCCGAAGAGAATAGACTCACATAGTGAATTCGTATTTAAATTCTTGAACTATTCACATTTAATGTTCAACTTACCTCAAATAGGTTTACTTCTAGTAGAGGAAACCTGTCAGAATTAAAAAACTAAAAACAAATTAATTTCACTTACAATGAATTTAATTTTAATTGATTACTTGATTTTGAACCTATATTTTAAAGAACAGATATATAATTTAATATATGATGCAGACTAAATATAAACTAAAAAATGAAATTGAAAGACAATATTGAAAAACTTAAACGAAAAAGAACCAAAATATTGGAAATATACACTACATACTTTGCTGAGCATATTTTATAAAACTAGGACTGCATATTCCAATTATACCCAATTGAAAATTAGGGGTCAGATGGTAGTTTCTTATGCCCCAAATTTATTGAAATCCCCATCGAGCAAGCAACAACTCCAACTGTGATGAGGATCTAAACCACTGTCAATGATGATTATTCGGCCAGAAACTATTCTTAAATGGTTGTTGGATTTGAAGAGATGAACAAGGTTTCAAAAGAACAAATAATCAAGAGAGCCACGTTAGTTATTTCCTGTTTCAACTTTTAATTTATTAGTATCACAAATCTATTTCTATTGTAATAAGTTTATGTCAATCAATTCAACTATTCGATTGAATAATATTATATTTCACAACTCTTTTGATTTTAAAATATTAATTTTATATCTGAATTCTATATGTTATTTTTAATTTAAAATTTTAACTGAAATTTAATAATTAATTTCGCATTTATTTCAATCACGTAGAGATTATATATTAAAAGTACATTCATGAAGACTACTATTTATCAAATTATATCTTAGTTTTAAACAATCTAATATGAAAGTGACTTTTAAAGTGAGGCATCGATTAAATCCCTCACTATGAATTATTTATAATTACAAAATTTAATTTTGATGATTCAAATATTTAATTTCATATGATTAAACTAATTACAATTTATGAATTTTAATTTTAATAATTCAATAATTTAATGTAATATAATTAAATTATCTTAAATTTTAAAATTTTAATTTTGATAATTTAATAATTCAATCAAATATAATTATACTAACTTAGAATTAGAAGTTCTAAATTTAACATCTAACTTAATCTAATTAAATCAACTTAGACTTAAATATTCTAATTTAATTTATTCACTTATCCCAATTGATCCAATTAAGTTAACTTAGATTAAGTATTTTAATTTGGATGATTTTTGTAATCACCTTGTTTATATTATGTTATGTCATTATTTTTTAAATTAAAAATAAAAAATTAATAAAAATTAAAATAAAAAATAATTTCGTAAATCAATAAAAATAGATGAATCTGTTAGACATATGTTCGTTTTTGATATTATTGACAAACATACTTCATGAAATAAATCTGACATTGTGAACTGAGAAAAATTTCATAAACAACAACTCAACCCTACAAACTTGAGAAAATTGCTTGGAACTCAAGAAATCAACAAAAGCTTGAAGATTCATAAGCAAATCGATTAGTAAAATCGATTTTGTAACAGGGTTATATGTAAATGTGAATTTAGTGAGCGAACAGTGGATTAGGCAAATCGATTGGCAATTTTATTGAAAATAATTGCGCAAGTCAGTGGCATGCTGATTTGTGGCCTAATCGATTTGGCAAATCGATTGTTCTTATCACAAGTCTAAACTGATTGCCTAAAATCGATTAGACACATCGATTGGTCATTTTAGTGAAAATAATTGCGCAAGTCAGTGGCATGCTGATTTGTGGCCTAATCGATGTGGCACATCGATTGTTCCAATCACAAGGATATTTGGATTGTTGAAGTCGATTGACACAATCGATTGTGAATGTCATAGAGCCAAACCATTAATTAATAAATCGGTTAGGCAAATCGATTTACTAAAATAAGTTTCAAAATAATCTTGGTCTGGAACATACACAGTCGATTAGCACAATCTACAAATATACTTCTTTTGAAATAACTTTGGCATCAATCGACTTGGTAAATCGATTGAATGAACCAACTGATGAAATGTGCTTCAGACTTAAGTCCATAGTCGATTAGAAACATCGATTACGTTGATTTAAGCCAACTCTCTGTAACTTGTCAAATCGGTTAGACAAATCGATTTATGAAAATCACTGTGTCCCTAGAACCAGTGAAATCGATTGACTAAAGCGATTGGTACAAAAAGTTTTAGAAACAGAGATGACTTAAGGACTATGTAAATATTTGAATCGATTGAGTACATCGATTGTTTTGATCTCGTTGTTGGAACAAAACACCTCAAGTCGATTATGCACATCGATTCAGATATGAACATTCATCCAAGTCTGAAGAACTCATTTAAATTAATCGATTAGTTAAATCGATTAGTTTATGCAGTTTCAAGATTCAAGAAAAACAAGATTCGCGAAATCGATGTGATGAATCGATTAGTATGCTTTATGACTTAAATGAATTGATTGGCCAAATCGATTCATGTGTTGTTTTTCCTGAAACTATATAAACTGCTTTCATTCTCTTCTTCTCACAATAATAATAATAATTC
Organism: Cicer bijugum; assembly: GCA_037974875.1. Taxonomy (NCBI): domain Eukaryota; kingdom Viridiplantae; phylum Streptophyta; class Magnoliopsida; order Fabales; family Fabaceae; genus Cicer; species Cicer bijugum. The sequence continues at coordinate 1,819,403 of JBBPBT010000720.1, read as the reverse complement.
ATAACAAGTTTCATAACAATAAGATACACAATATACCACTAACTCTTTCTCAACTGATATTACTTTGAACATCTTTTTCAGCCATGAACAATCTACATTTGTAATCAATAAGGATTGAAAAAGACTGAATTGAGAAAGATTGCTTTGAGAAGAAGGAAGATCAAGAACTTTGTAAAAATGATCTATTTCAGTTTCTGTAAAACAATTTCCGTAACCAAACTACTTTGAGAAAATCCAGTTATTACTAGTGGTGTTCTTCGGGGTTGAGGGCTGTCAACAAGAAGACACTTGACTGGATTCTTGGTAGAGTTTATGGGATTTAAACTCGGGAATTCAGGGAGGGAAAGATAGAACAGGAAGAATAGTTTAAGATTGAGGCGAGACGTTGTGTAAAATCTGTAAACTGATTCTAAGAAGTTCTATTGAAAAGGCTAAGTGACTTTGCATGATTAATTGTATTAACATGATTGCATAAAAATCAATATCTTGAGTAATAATTGTTTTTGATGCATTTCTCCATATACACAATAATTCATATGAATATCAAATAATTCGTAAGGGGTAATTGATACCCAAGAGGGATGGTAATGGGTAGGGTACTATAGTATCCGTACCCATAAAAAAATACCCATACCCGTGCCCGTGCCCGTACCCTCTTGGGTATCAACTTTAATACCCGTACCCTTACCCTCTGGGTACCTAAGTACCCGTACCCGTACCCATTACGCACACTTTAACTAAAATAAATCATAAATAAATATTATTTTGTGATTAAATTTAAAAAGGATAAATACCACCTGTAGTCCCTTAAGTTAATTTCAGTTAACGTTTTAGTCCTTTATCTTTTTTTTTTCTCCCGATTTTGTCCTTTATTTTAATTTTAAGTGACAATTTAATCTTTTTTGTTTTAAAATGTTAACAATGTTATCCTTTTTTTTTTTACAAAAATTCATCAAAATTTTCAAACAAAACTCATAAATTTAGTTATATTCTTTAATGTAAAATAAACTTTATCAAATTTGTAACTCAAATCTTCAAATAAACTCATATTTGTCATTCTTTATTTGATGTTGTTAGAGATAAAAATATGAGTTTATTTAAAAATTTAAGTTGTAAATTTGATGAAATAGCATTATATTGATGATGATAATTAATTTTGTGTTTTGTTTGAAATTTTTGATGAATTTTTTGAAATTTTGCATAAAATAAGGATAAAATTGTTGACATTTTAAAACATAAAAGATCAAATTGTCACTTAAAATTAAAATAGAGGACCAAATCGGGGGAAAGAAAAAGATAAAAGACTAAAATGTTAATTGAAATTAAGTTAAAGGACTATATGTGGTATTTACCCATTTAAAAATTATCTAAATATCATAAATTAAATCATAAAATATTATAAACCAAAATATTTTCTAACTCAAAATATTTCAAGTGAACACTTGTTACAATACACATTCAAATATCCATAATAATATTTTATGAAGTTGTAAGTCTTACGATAATATTATTTGAGATCAGTAAAAACAATTTATAAGTTGCAAGTATAATTATAAAGACACAATTAATAAGATATAATTCTTAGTTATAAAGTCACAATTATTTAACTATTAATCATAATCAAATTCTTAAAAAGTTTGCAAACGTTTATCTTTTGATTTGATTATAAATATTGTAATGGTCCAATGATATTAATAGATATTAAAACATAAAAGAAAACAATTAATTAAACTAAATATTAATATAATAAATAAATAATATATTTATATAAGTGCGGGTGCGGGGCGGGTACTATACTACCCGTACCCATACCCGCTTAATTTTGCGGGTAATTACTCATCCTCGTGCCAATACCCATTATACAGGTTTTTACCCTACCCATTGTGGTTTTTTTTTGCGGGTACCCACTAAATCTGGGTCTAATTGCCATCCATAATATATATATATATTAATTACTTACTTTCAATTAAAAACTTACCCAGTAGTCGGTCCACTAAAACAACAATAGCTGTTATCGGGCGATGGGCCAAGATATTGAAACCGCACCCGTCCGTTTCGACCCGTTTTGACCATTTATTTATTCCAAATCTAACTGACCCGGTCTATTCGTTTGCCCTCATCTTGGTTCTGGGATGCGTCCGTTTTTCTGTCCAGCCCTACTCATACCCAACCTCTTTAGAGACTACTCTAGTTGTCACCTTCACCTTATAATATAAACATGCATCTAAGTTTCAAATACTTAGAAATTAAATCAAGGAATCACTACAAGAAGAATTGTCAAGCATTCTAAACTACTTCATTCGTAAGAAAGTTCATAATTGGACCATATACAAACTATGGTTAAATATCCTTTTAGTTCATTTAAAAATATTTATTTTTATTTTTAATTTATTTAAAAAAGTTTCTTTAAATTTAATTTTCTAAATTTTCAATTATCAATTTTAGTCTTTATTTTTTTTACAAAAGTTCATATTGTAAGTTTCAAGTGATATTTTTTTGATGACATATTATTGATAGAACATTAAAATATCATTAATTTAATATTTATATTCAATTTTAAATCTTTATTAATTTATATATCTTTAAATTAAAGATTAAATTGTTAAATTAAAGATTAAATAGTTAAATTATTAAGTTAATGATATTTTAAAATCTTAACAATGATATATCGTAAAAAAAAGTCAATTCGAACATGCAACGCAAACTTTTATAAAAAAACAGAGACTAAAATTAGTAACCAAAAATTTAAAAAGGAAAAATAATTTTAAGAATTAAATAAAAATTAATACATTCAGAGAAACTAAAAACATATCTAACTTTTAAAAATAATACTGAGACACCCTAATTATTTGCTCTACCACCGTTTGTATTACTTTGCTAAATATAAGATAAGGTGGTATTGCCTTCATTGTTAAGTACATTTGTATTACTTTGCTAAATAGATAAGATAAGGTGTTATTGCCTTCATTATTAAGTACATAAGCCTATAAAAGGCCATCATACAGTGTGCTATGAAATATTTTTTATGAATGAATATACAGTGATGAGAAAGAAATTCACTTGCTTTGTTCTCTATATGTTTTCGGGTGTATGAATTTTTGTGAAATCATGTCTCACTCATATTAAATTGGTATTAGAACATGTGAGATTTTATTAGTATGAATGTCAACACACCTAAAAAAAGGTTGTGGAATTTGGATTACAACAAGGAGTTGATGAGATCGCTCGAAGAAAGGACTAGTTGACACTTATACAAATTCAACAAAGGATAGATTACTTAATTTGTGTCAAATGTCAAGACTATTAAAGAACTGTGGGACATTTTGAATTTGTCACATAAAGGAGTTGAGAAGGCCCAAAAATCTAAATTGCGATCTTTGTGTAGAGAATATAAAAGATATAAAATGTCTAGAAATCGTAGAACAATATTTTTCTCGTGTTACAATTCTTGACGATAAGATGAGCGGGTATGGAGAAATATTCCTCACAGCAGAGTGGTGGAGAAAAATATATGCATATGTCGTTGAAATTTGATCATATGATGACAACGATGATTGAATCACACGATACTAACACCTTGTAACTTGCAAGAAAATATTGAAAGACACTTTAACAAAATATTTGGAAAAAATTGAAAAAGGTAAAAGAAGAAGCTTTGATAAGTCAAGTGAATCTCAAGAATATTTTTTAATTTAGTCAAATGAAAGAAAATAGATGTCGTGATAATTTTAATATTGGTGGTAGATCACACAAATGCCATTAACACAAAAGTTTTAAAAAAATCAGGTCAATAATTGACTTGGTGAAAACAGTAGGTCATTCGGTCATATCAAACCACTCGATAAACTATATGACTGCATAAAATTAAACTAGATGGTTGAATCCAATAATTGAATTTCTTTAAAAGAATGTTTACAAATATTGAACCAAACGACTTGGTCTTTAATTTTATTATTGATACTTACAAAATATTTTATATAAAATTCACTAATTTAATGAGTATAATATTTTATTTAATTAATTTTATATATAGCTAAGGAACATTTGAAATTAATTCATCATTTTTTTTATTTTTTCATTCAAGTTAATAGAATACATCGATCAATAATAACACAAATTCACTAAAATTGAAGTAGATGAATTTGCAAATATGCTCACCCATGTTAATAACATAAAGCAACAAAATATCTATAAATTTAACAAAATTAAAGCAACTAAAATACTCGTACATTTTGATCTGCAACATTAAGGACAATGAAATCATTGATTTAATTTGTATGTACTAGATCAAAGTTAATATGTTGATTTGAACAAAATAAACACTACAATGAGATTGGAAAACCAATCGTTGTACTTAGTCGGTGAGATAATGGAAAAACACAAATAAAATTATGTATATAATCATAAATTTGGTGACTAACACATAAAATAGACACCCTAAATATCATACCATCACAACCATATACTAGTTCATCATTATACTATAATCATAATTGTCACTTCAATACAAGATGAAATATAATCATAAGTTCGTATAAATAAAGTGCACGAAATACATGGAAGACTTGTTTTGTTTTTGTTGTTAAGTGAAACTTTTGTAAGGGATGTGATTCTTAGTATTGACTTTTTATAGAAATTTGTGAAATAAACACTTTTATTTTGCAATTGTTTCATAAACACATTGTGATTTTTGGTCTTTTAAGATTGCATATCATTCAAGAAGTATGCAAGTTTGAAAAAGGATTTGAAGTTTAAGTGCTTAATTATTTACAAACCATGATTATCCATGTGAACTAAAGTTGTTTGAATTATGTTTGAATTCTTTTTGAGACAACTTTTGTTAGAGGACAAACAAAGTTCAAAGTTGCAGAGAGTTTGATAAGTGTCAAATTTACCAATTAGTATACTTTTAAGAGACTTATTCATATTTATTAATAAAAATCATATAACTTTTATGCCAAATTAGGTATATCATCAATTAATAACGAGCAGTATGATATTTGTATCTTTTCTTACTTTAATAGATAATGGGATATTAGATAGCCAAATCTTAAGTTAGTGAATCACGTTGCAATTCATAATGAAGAATAGTTGCAAGGACAAATTTGCTTACCGAATTTTCAAATTGGCTAAGCAAATTAGAGTTAAAGAGTTGATGAATTTTGCAAGTCAAAATTCGCTAAGCGAATTTGAGGTGGTTTGACCAACTCACCCTTACTTCAATCTAAAGAAATCCAAATTCGCTTATTGAATCCAAAAGTTTGCTAAGCAAAATTTTACTAACTCAAACACTATATAAAGAAAAGCTACTGCCAATTTGAGAAGATTCAATATCAGAAAAAGAAGGGGATTGAACCAAAGGAAACACATTGGAGAAAGACTAGGATTCATTATTTGAAGCCAAATTCTACTTTTTTCCTATTAATTTTGCAAGGCTACCATGACAATAAGTAGCTAAACTTCTCTTCCCATCTCTTATGTATCTCTATTGCTAAATCATGGATACAATGTGATTAAATAAACCTATAGGTAGTAAGAAGCTACTCATAATGTAAGTAGGTATGATTGAGACACTTACTTGATTAACACCTCCTTTCATGCAGAGGAGACAAATTTCTCCTTCTATCTCTTGAGTTTCTTCAAAACACGATCTTAAACAAAGCAAAAAACCTACTTCTTTGATATTCCTACATGGGTAGGTAAGCCTAGATATTTTGAAGGAGTCTCCACTTCCTAAAAATAGTTTATTTGTTTAAAGGCACATTTCGGCTGAAGGAGATCTATGATTTATCAAGATTAATGAATTGGCTAGGAGCCTAGAGTTGGGGAATAGATTTTAAAGCTTCAACATCCGTTTGACTAGCTCAACAAAAAATAAGACTATCATCTATAAAACACAAGTGAGATAAAATGGGTGCTCCCTGAGCAATTTAGATGCCATAAATGGCTTTACTTTCTTGTGCTTTAGTGATGAGAACTAAATTTTTTTTTAACATAAAATAAATAGGTAAGAAGACATATTTGAGGGAAAAACTTGTCGCAAAGAGGCCTTATTAAGTAAAATAGACAAACAAACAATGGAAATACACTTCATAATAAGATCTATCTAGTGTTGTGAAAACCTTATGCTGGTCAAAACTGCTATAAAAAACAGTCACTCAATGTGGTCGTAAGCTTTTGACATATCTAGTTTTGAACCTACAAAGTCTTTATAATAGTTTTTTTTTTCTTAATAAAATGGAAAAAAAATCTATCAGTGCATTAGTTGTTATTAATCTCCCAAGAAGAAAAGACACTTTGGGAGATATCAATACTACATGTTAAGATTAATTTCAAACGATTTGTAATAGCATTTGTCCTTTTTAATCATTTGACTGTAAGATTAAAAGACAAATATACCATCCATCCTCACCTATACCTCTCACCCCTAAAATATATGAAAATACATTTTTGTTCTTTTTAACCATTTGATTTTTTTTTTTGAAATACAAGTAAATTATTCTCTTGATCATTGAAAATTTAGTTAAATGTGAAACTTTCTAAATACAATTTTTTTAGAATTTTAAAATAACTTTAAAATTTTGGTTGACCATGAAACTTCCTAGATGCTATTTTTAAAATTTTTTATAATTTTTTGAAAATTATGTTGAATATGAAACTTTCAAAATATTTTTCCAGAATTTTAAAATAATTTCAAAAATTCGATTGAATATTGAAATAAAAACTTTGAACTATTTTCATTTTATTAGATGGTAGGAGATAAAAAGGGTAAAATTATTTTTTTATTTACTTTGTATGAGAGATAAAGGTGGTTGCACTAGGCAATAGATTTATCTAATTTTAAAGATAGTATAGTAAATTCAACTGTTTTTTATATGTCTTTTTGTTTTTGTGATGAGATTGCATAATGCATTACATTAAAAGATATAAATGAGTATATTTATTAAACTTTTTATTAAATGACATACTCAATTTTTGTATACGTTATGATATATAAAAGTTAAATAGAAAATTACAAATAAACATCTCATTTCAATATATTTATTTATTTATTTTGAGTGTTTTATTTTAATATTTGTATCACTAAAGTGCTGAAAGATCAGTTGTTAACATTTGATTTATTTATGTTCACATGATGTTAACAATTATAAGCAGACGGATGCAAGTGATGATACTCCTCGTCATTCCAACGCCATAACAGCACAATTTGTTGCTCCCAAACCCGCCAATTTGGATTCTCTCAAACACAGCACAACTCAAACTATACCCTCACACGCTCTCTACAAGCGCGTAGTTTACAAACTATACTCCTTTTGATTTTTCTAACGTCTTTTATAGTCATAATCCTTCTTTATTAGACTTTTCAAAATCTAGAACCGCCAACCAAGAATCGCTGTTCACCTTATATAATAGTCATATTATAATTCTATTATTATTCTTATATAATAGTCATATTATAATTCTATTATTATTCTTATTATTATTATTATTATTATTATTATTATTATTATTTTATTTTATATCTTATATTAGTCCCATATTATAGTACCCATTTGCATCGTTAACTTTAAGATCGAGTTTGCTGCTACAGAAAAATTATAAAAAGCTTCTCTTTTCTCAATTGGGGTTTCCGTTTATATAGTTTTTGTTCGAAATTTCAAAGGGGTTTCATTGCCATGGCACCAATGGATCCCAAGCAAACTCCTGCTTCTAGTAGTGGTGGTGGTTTTTTTGCTTCTATTGCTTCGAGTTTGTCCAATTTTGGCACTGTCATGTCCAAATCTGTTAATGGGTATCATTCTTCTCACTCCAAAATTGTGAAGTTGTTTAATTTATCTCTTTTCATTTTAATTTTTTAAATTCGTTTATGTGGGGTTGACTCGATATCATCGATTCATCATTTTTTATAGTTTTATTTTTCTGGATCATGGAAGCTATTCTTGTATTGCATGGTCATCGTTCATTTTTTTTTTTTTTTTTTTTTTTTTTTTTAATTTCAAAAATTTTGTTTGATGAATTATGATGTTTGAAATTATGTGTTAGGTTATGGCTGTTTCACTTCCTAGATGTATGATTTAATTTGACTATATTGTCCAGCTATTGTGTTTTCAAATTTGTTTTTAAGTTTGACTATCACTGGATTTGTGGTTTGTAATAATTTGATTTGTTTCTTGAAGCTTTTGTTGGTTTGATTCAGTTTCACGAGCTGATGAGATTTTTTGTGATGTTGATACTTAGTATCGTTGGCTATGAGGGACTGGAAGTTGTAAATCCGGAAGGAGGAACTGAAGATGCTGAAGAAGAAGCTAAGAAGGGACGATGGAAAGACGAGGTATATACTACTAATCACCATCTCTTGGTTGTATAGTACAGTGAAGTTTGAATTGATGGTGAGTTTGGAAAAATCACTGTCACATCGTGATTCCATTTATCACACTGTCAATCCAACTCACAAGGCTTTGGATTCCTGAGTGTGTGAATAAAATATTCTGACCAATAAAATAATGATTGTGTCAAAGCAAATTTATTGTATGAGGAAGTTGTTTGTTACACTGTGGTGATGGAACCAATATAGATTCTATCATAGACACAAAACTATTGTTTGCCATTTTTGTTATTAAGAGATGGAAATGTGCATACTGAAACATGGTGTTTCCACTTTATACTTTAGTCAACCAATGAGGTTTGTTCTGCATGTTAAAGCAAACTTTAATCGAAGTTCATGCCATGTTGAGCAGATAATATGTCATTCAAACCAATGGTAACTTTGATTATTGAGTTAATGGGCATTTAGTCCTTGAGATTGTAAGGGTCTGTAAATTTAGTCTCTTCAATAGAAAAATATCAATCAATTTAGTCATTTTATCAAAATTTGCCCCACAACTTTAAATTCTTTTGATATAGAAAAATACTATTTAAGTCAATATGTATGTCTTTTATTGGTTTTGATGAATGTTTACTAAAAATTATTTTGAAGTAGGGATTAAATTGATTGATATTCTTTAATTTAAGAGACTAATTTGTTGTTTTGTAAACTTGAGAATTGCTAGACTCTTACAATTTTGAGAACCAAAATGATGATTTACACTTGATTATCTGAATAAAAGTTCACATTTATTTATCTCTTGGTGGACTTTGGAGAAAAATAATTTTCTTCTTTTTACATTGTATTATTTCTGTATGTTATCCCTCAATTGTTCTTGTACATTACAGGAACGGGATAGTTACTGGAAAATGATGCAAAAGTATGTTGGCTCTGATATCACATCAATGGTCACACTTCCGGTTATCATTTTTGAGCCAATGACGATGTTACAAAAAATGGCCGAGGTCTGTGTTTTATCACATAATGTACTTTGTTGCATTTGTTTTGTGCTATTGCCTATGTACAAACTATTTTAGCAAGTGTGCTATGTATAGAATCTCAACTATTGTTATTATAATTTCACAGCTTATGGAGTACTCTTACCTATTAGATATGGCAGACAAGACCGACGATCCATACATGAGACTTGTATATGCTTGTAAGCATCGTTTTATAGTCTCTCTCTCTCTCTCTCACACACACACACGCGCGCATTTGCACATACACTACTTTGCATGGAATATGACCTTAATATAAAGATGATTTTTGCAGCATCATTCTTTATATCTGTCTATTATGCTTATCAACGAACATGGAAGCCATTCAATCCAATTCTTGGTGAGACATATGAAATGGCTAACCACGGTGGCATGTCATTTATAGCAGAGCAGGTGCGTTTAAAGTCCTTTTTATGCGTGGTTTTCACAGTTATTTTGCTATTCTCTTATTTTAAGTATGATTCATACTTCTATTTACTTTTAAAAACAAATTGCTACAGGTCAGTCATCATCCTCCAATGAGTGCTGGCCATGCTGAAAATGAACATTTCACTTATGACGTGACGTCGAAACTGAAAACAAAATTTCTTGGAAACTCAGTTGATGTATATCCTGTTGGAAGGTAATACTTATCGTACCTTTCATCTTTTATCTCAAGTCTAGGGATTATTTGTGGTTTCACATGTTTACTCAGATAAAAATAACAAAAAATACCGAAAAAACTGTCACACATTTTTACTTGAGAGCCTAAAGGATGTTTCATATTTATTACCACAATTTACTTTATAGCTTACCTTGTAATGTTGGATATCTACTTAAATTAATGTTTTTGGCAAGCATTTTTGAAACTGTATGCATATGTAACATGCTATTACTTACCTGAATGCAGAACACGTGTTACACTCAAAAGAGATGGCGTGGTCCTTGATTTGGTACCTCCACCTACGAAAGTTAGCAACTTGATTTTTGGGCGAACATGGATTGATTCACCAGGGGAGATGGTTCTGACAAATTTGACTACAGGGGACAAAGTCATTCTGTATTTTCAACCTTGTGGCTGGTTTGGGTATGACTTCTGTACCTAAAGTACCACTGATTTAAATTTTCAACTGCAAGCGTTCGCTTCACTTGTAACCTGTAGTATGTGTAGTGGATGGATTCCATACTGTAGCAGCCAGGAACATTTTATGCATTACATTTCTTTTAGTTTATCCGGGGCTATGTGTTTTGATGTTCATATACAAGGGTTTTGATTTTATGCGTTCCTTATTGTTTGTTAAGTCTCACCACATTGGATGAGATATGACTTGAAAATGCATTTATAAATGAGAGGGAGGTATCCGTCACTTTATAAGCTGATTCTGTAGGGTTGAGTTAGGCCGAACTCGAATTCTAAGATAATATCAGAGTCTATCCAAAATCTGTTAAATTATATATTATCAGGTCGCTCAGGACAATCTTCAAAAGTCTAATATTAGACACGAGGGTGTGTGTTGAGAGTCCAACATTGGTTGAGATATGATCAGAAAATGTATAAGTGGAAGGTATCCTTCACCTTATAAGCTGGTTTTACAGGAGTGAGTTAGGCCAAACTCAAATTCTAAGATCTTTCATGCATTGCATTTCTTTTAGGAAATAATTCGGTTCACTTTTTTGCATTCTATTTATAGTAAATTTTGTGTGCTGAAAAATATGACCTGATCATAGCTTCCTCAAGCATTTACCAACAAGCAAAGTTTTTCATATTTTTTTATTTGTTATGTATTATCCAACTTAAAAGGGTGTTTACATTTTGCAGAGCTGGTCGATATGAAGTGGATGGATATGTGTATAATAATGCTGAAGAGCCTAAGATTCTAATAACTGGAAAATGGAATGAGGCTTTGAGTTATCAAGTTTGTGACCCAGAAGGAGAACCACTTCCAGGCACTGAGCTCAAAGAGGTTAGTAGTTCCACTCTCTCTTTAGTGTTATGCCCATAGAGATAATATGCTATCACTCAATATCATGGTCTTTATTGTTTAGATTATGTCTTACAATTTCTTCATGAATTTGTCTCATTAAGTATGATATGCTTTGCCAACAAATTTCGGATGTATCGCAAATTTCCGAAGTTTGTTTGCAAAGCATATGATGCTTAAGCTCTCCATTCTTTATTGCTCATAAAAAATTATGCAAACTCTATTCATTCTTGGTTAAATTGTTCCATTCTGCAGGTTTGGAGAGTTGCCGAGGTACCTAAAAAGGACAAATTCCAATACACCTATTTTGCACACAAGATTAACAGTTTTGACACTGCTCCCAAGAAGTTGCTTGCATCTGATTCTCGTCTTCGTCCTGATAGAATGGCCCTTGAGAAGGGTGACCTATCCGTGTCCGGCCACGAGAAGAGCAGGTAACTAATTACCTCCCCTGTCCCTTTTTATTAGCCACTTTTGTCATTTTCACTTATTTTACAAAAAGTATGTAGTAAGAATATTACTAAAACACCCTTTTGCTTATAGATGTGTCTGACTTTGATTTTTCATCTCCCAAGACAAATTTTTAGCATTAATCAATAGTATATTTGTGCTCTGATATTTTAAATAAACGTATCTAGTAATTTGAAACAGTGTTCTGATATTTTAGAGACAAATTATCTATACATGAAAACTGTTAGAGTATGGCCTCCATGGTTGGCTAAAATGTGTGTGTGCACGCACTTAGCCACTAGGTCACTGCAGTAATTGGAAATCCTGGCTATTTACATTATGTGCATTTAAACTTACTTTTCAGTTTGGAGGAGAGGCAAAGAGCTGAGAAGAGAAACCGAGAGGCGAAGAACCAGAAGTTCACTCCTAGATGGTTTGATCTAACAGAAGAAGTAACTCCTACACCTTGGGGTGAATTGGAAGTTTACCAATATAACGGTAAATATAGTGCGCATCGCGCTACCATAGATAGTTCTGATTGCATTGAGGAGCCTGAAAGTAGACCAGAATTCAATCCTTGGCAATTTGGTAATTTGGAGGCTGAATAAGCATTCTTGTGTAATTCTTTCTATTTTATAAGTGTCATTTTGTTATTAAGTTTTTAATGTATCTCTTGTTTGAATGCCTGAAATTTGATATTGTTTTTTGGGGTTGTGTTATGTTACTGTAGCATTTGATTAGTTAATGTTAGCTATGTTGTAGTTCAATCCATTTTGCATGGATAAATGTTAGTAGATCTCGAGTTATATACGCTAAGATCTTATACCCGTGCGATGCAGGGATAATTATATTTCCGATTTAGACACAATGAAAATAGGCATGTTTTTAGCAAACATAATCAAAGGAGGTTTACCTCAGTACAAAAAATAGTCAGAGAATTGCAAGTTGCATTCTTTATTAAAGAAAAAAAAAATTAAGATAGATGATAGTATAGTCTTAGTAAGAGTATAAAAAATAATAGATAATGTATATCAACTATCGTCGTCAAAATAATGAAATGATGACTAATAAGAAAAAAATAAATATATAATACAATGTCAAAATATTCACATTTTCCTATGTCGTCAATTGCGACGCTATTGCGCATAATAGCCAAAACGCGATGTAGTGGCAACTGTCTTTATAATATCATTAAGGGTATTTGAGTTTTTTCGCACTCCAATTCCTATTATTTTGTTATTTCTTGACCTTTCCTCTTCACATTATTCTTCTTGACTTTTCTTAACTGTCACGACCCTCCTCCTCCTTCTTCTTAGTATTTTTGTCTACTGTTTTTTAATCTTCACAATAACGGTCATCTTGCGATCCCGCTATCTCATTTTCGGAATTGGATGCTCTGCAGCACTATCCTAGGTTCTTCCTAAATAAGAGTGTACATTCTTTTTCATATAAAGAACAATTAAGGATGCCATAAATTTTGACAATATCACTAATTATCATAAATGAAAATGTAAATGACAATGTTGAAGAATGCTTGAGAAAAATAAAGATTTTTGGTGCATGGATCAAGCAAGTAAAATTCAACTGCGAATAGTTGTTCCGTTTGTTTTATCTGTTAATGAGGTTGACGTGTACGGGAAACTAATTTACTTGATTTCTTGCCTGATTTTTGAAATACGAGGAACTAATATATTTGATTTTGAAAACGAAATTGAAATTCAATTTTTTGTTAAAAAATCGACTTTGTTATCCTTGCAATAGTAACATCTACATCTACATAATTCATTTTTGTTCTTAATTCATGATTTTATATATTCTTATTCAAGAACTTTCATTTATATAATCATTCTTCGTCCTCTTTCATGGTATTCAAATTGTAGAAAATAAAAAAATAAAAAATCACTTATTACTCTTCCTCAATAGGTTAAAGTTTGAACTCGGTGACTCATGTTATTATGAAAAAAAGTTGTTGTTAAAATTACTACAACTTAAAAGTACTTAGAAAAATAACTTTTTTGATGCCCTTGACAGCTCTTTTGAGTATTTGTTTTTCTTATTTTTAGTTTAATAACATATGATTTCTTAACTTGTGAAATATAGGACTTTAAAGAGAGAAAATAACGTGTTACATTAAAAAAAGAAAAGGAATATTTTACAAATGAATTAATTTATGGGTATTTATAAAAGAAAATTAAATTATTTAATAGAGCTAATATATAAATCAATATATCGAAGAAAACACAAGGTATAGTCTAGTATTTCATTTTATGTTTCTCATCATGCATGTTTAAATAATTATGTTTTTATTTTTTCACTAAAAAATCTTATATACTTTGTGGTTCGTTCATTATATAGTCGCTTTTATAAAACAAGAAATAAATTGTCATTATTATTTACAAAATGTTGTTTTAGCTTTTTTTTTTCTGTTTTTTTTTACCCTAAATGCAGTTTTACCTAAAACTTTTGTTTTAATAAATTCTATTATTTATTGAAAAAGATAAAATATTCTTAATGTTTTTTTAAGGATAAAAATTGATCATGCAAGTAAATGTGAAATATTTTTAAATCATTGGTAAATATGTGTATGTATAAACGTTTTTTATTGACATGGTGAAGTTGTTGGTTTAGTGGTTGTGTGCCTCTTGTTTGAGTGTAAGGTCCCTAGTTTGATTACCTTTGAAATTTGAACCCAATTCCTCGAAGAAAAGGTGCAAACATCGCACCACCAAATTGTTGCAATTTTAATTATATATTGTATTATTTTGTTGAAAAAGATGAAATTACTTGTTACAACTTTGAAGGAAGTGGAAACATTAGTAGAAATAAGAGAGATACATAAATGGGACACTAATGAACAATATATGCATGTGCTATATTCTCAACGACATGTCTGACTTCTTGTTCGATATATATCAAAGTAGCATTATGCAAAGGAACTATGGAAGATATTAGAGTCACGATACATGAAGAAGACGCTACAAGTAAAAAGTTTCGTGTTTACCAATTTAATAATTATAAAGTGGTTGATAATAAATCAATAATGAAACAAATGCATAAGATTGAACACATTATTAATAACTACAAACAATATCAGATGTACATATATGAAATCATTATTGTATCCTCCATAATAGACAAACTTCCACCTTTGTGGAAAGATTTCAAAAGAACCTTGAAACATAAGAAAAATGACATATGTCTTGAGTAATTATGTAATCACATGCGTTAAGAAGAAGAGTGCCATAAACAAGAGGATACTAAAAACCAATATTTTCATGGAAAGGTCCATGTAATAGAGGAAAAAAATTGAAGCAAAACTTTTAAGAAAAGAAATCGATATTTTGATAAATCTCATGAAAACCACAATGATATGATGAAAAAAGAAATAAACGAAGAGGAAGTTATTATCATTATGGAAAACTATGACACTTTAAAAATGAGTGTAGATTCATAAAAAAGAAAAACAAATAGAACAATTCAAATGCAACAAAAGACAGTTTTGTTGCTGTCATTTATGTACTCAACATGATTGAAGATGTGGAATCTTGGTGGATAGACTTTGGTGTTACCCACAGACAATTGATGAAAAAGTTGAAAATAGTTTGTAGATGGGGAATGTGTCAACTATTCCTGTCAAAGGAAAATGAACAGTACAAATTGAATTCACTTATTGAAAGACACTTACTCTTAAAGATGTTTTTTATTTTCATGAAGTTAGGAAGAACTTGATTTATATACCTTTGTTTAATAAGTTTGGTTTCAAATGTGTATATGAGGCAGATAAATTTATTCTCTCTAAAGAGGGTATGTTTGTTGGTAAGAGTTAGCTTTGTGAGAATATGTTCAAATGCAATTGTTTGTAACAATAATAATATTGTGATTTTTGCTTATATCGTCGAGTCTTGTGATTTATCACATATGCGACTGAATAATATGATGAAATCAAATTTAATTTAGAATTTTGACAAAAATTCAAATTCATGTACTACTTGCATATTAAATTAAATCACAAGACAACCTTATAAAAAAGTTGAAAGAAGTTATAAGGTATTAGATTTAATTCACTATGATGTATGTAATTTACTTGGTTGGTCTACAATTGATTGTAAAAAGTCTTTAGGTTGAATTTTATTTTCAATCAATGGTTGCATCACTCAAAGTCTGATTTTGTGAAGTTGAGAGAAAAAGATGAAATTACTTCATGAAATTTTGAAGGTGGTGTATGTTTTGAACACCACAAGGCCACCAAAGAAGGAAGTGAAAACATTAGCTGAAATAAGATAGAGACATAAGTGAGACAATGATGAACAATACATGCATGCTTCATATTCTAAACGGTATGTCTGACTTCCTGTTCGATATATATCAAAGTAGCACTATGCAAAGGAACTATGAGAGATATTAGAGTCACAATACATGCAGAAGACACTACAAGTAAGAAATTTCTTGTTTATCAATTTAATAATTATAAAGTGGTTGATAATAAATCAATAATGGAACAAATGCATGCAATTGAACAAATTCTTAATAACTACAAACAATATTAGATGTACATAGATGAAACCATTAGTGTATCCTCCATAACAGACAAGCTTCTACCTTTGTAGAAAGATTTCAAAAGAACCATGAAACATAAAAAAGATGATATATCTCTTGAGCAATTAGGTAATCACATGCGTTTAGAAGAAGAGTACCATAAATAATAGGATACTAAAAATCAAAATTTTCATGAAAAGGTCCATGTAATGGAGGAAGAAAATTCAAGCAAAACTTTTAACAAAAGAAATCAAGATTTTGATAAATCTCATGAAAACCACAATGGTATCATGAAAACCACATATCCTCTGATTTTTTCTTTGGACATGTATCCTATGATTTTTCCCTCTAGACACGTACCACTTGATTCTTCCTCTAACATTGATGCCTTTGGTCCATGTATCCTCTTATCAGAATCTACCTAGGATCACACTACCCCTGATTCACGTATCCTCTGATCATGTTGATTATGACTCTGGACATGATGCCTCTGATATATTACTTCACAATGCGGTGAGTCAGTGACTCTGGTAAGAAGTAATGCTTTTAGCTAAATCTGTCTTTGGTTTCAACTATAAGGGACTTATGATTTAATTCCCACTTGAATTTCAGTATATTGCAAAGTTGTTTATAATTGTTGTGAATGAAAGATGCATTGCATACATGACATCATAAAGACATTGCATATGAAACATCTCAAGTTTAGTATATTCTCATTAATCAGATCATGCATGGGTTTATTCATGGTGTGGTAGTTCAAGTTGTTTCAGGTATGGGTCAACAGGTAAAAGAGAATAATCAAGACGCTGATTGGAGTTTGGCTAGACCACCTTTACTGCTCATGACTAAATTATCTTGGTGACCCACATTGAGATAATTGAGAGGCCTTTCTTTGTTTACAAAGAAAAGATTTTTGAGGTCATGGATAGTTTTTTTTCTTTCTTCAAAATCATTATAAAAAAATTATTTTAGTTAAGTTTTATAAAATGAACTAAAATCGAGAGCTTCAACTTGAGGTGCATCAAAATTTCATGCTTTTATTCATATTTATGAAAGAAATATTTTCAAAACTCCCCTCCATTTTATTTTCAGATCTCATTGAGATTTTATACCTCATCCTTTTCTTTTTTATTTATTAGCAGTGGGAGGAACATGAGACACGAGTTTAGCATCAAAGGATTAGTTCCAGATGTAGTATTTTATGAATGTGTTGAACACGTTGTAAACTATAATTATGAATGTAGTTTTCAATTTAGTTTGCTAATTCTAATTTATTATTCATCATTATTTGCCTTTGCTTTTATTAAGGTGTATGAATTCAATTACCAAATTCTAGATAATTAATTTTGAGTCCTATAGCGAGGGCCCGATTTTTTATTTTTATTTTTATAATATAATAAAATGAGGGTGATTTTGGATTAAAGAGAGAATAAATAATTTTTTTAGGGACTAAAAAGTTGAGATTTTGTTATAGGGATTAAAATAAAATTTTAAAATTTTATAGTGACTAAAATTTATTTTATCTCTTATTTTAGTTATTAAAATTACATATTTTTTATTAGAAGCTCAATTTTTAAGATTAGAACCTATCATCTAAAATGTTTAAGACAACCATGACTATTATCTCAAACTGTGATATTTCTAAAATTATGGGACTAAATATATTTTAAATGGTGGAGAATGGTGAGATATTTCCGAAATCAAACCGACTCTGTCCATAATAGATAATTGACATAATTGTTCATAGAGTCCCTTAACTTAATTTTAGATAACACGTCGATGCTTTATTTTTTTTTCTTCTCGATTTGGTCATTTATTTAATTTTAAATGAACAATTTGATCTTTAATGTTTTAAAATATTAACAATGTTGTCATTTTTTTTACAAAAGTTTATCAAAATTTTCAAACAAAACTCATAAAATTAATTATCATTTTCAATATAATACTGATTTTGTCAAATTTGTAACTCAAATCTTCAAATATACTCATATTTTAATTCTTTATATTTTTGAACTTTTGTAATAAAATTAAATAAAGAACCAAATTTAAAGAAAAAAAAAAGATAAAAGAGTAAAATATTATTTGAAATTAAGTTACGTGTTAGCATGAATAATTTGTGACTATATAATTTTATTGAAAATATTATCAATTCGAATTATATGTGACATTTCTCCCTAGATATTTATTTTATTTTAGGCTTAATTGCAGTTTTGGTCCCCTTATTTTAGCTGAAACGCGAAAGTAGTCTCCTATTTTGTTTCTCTTTAGTTTTTGTCCCTAAAACATAATTTTGGTCCAAAACTTGATAAAATTTCATTTTTTAAAGCCGTACTACACCATTTATGATCATATATTTTAGGTAAAATTGTTGCACATAAGATCTTGAGGCATAATGTTACTTAAATAAATGAAAAAAAAATGAAATTTCATCAAAATTTGGACCAAAATTATGTTTGGGGGACTAAAACTGGAGAGAAACAAATTGGAGGGACAATTTTTGCGATTCAACTAAAATATGAGGAGCAAAACTGCAATTAAGCATTTATTTTATAATAATATCATCATAATTCTAGATATTAGCTACTTTATGGAAATAAAATAAAATGCAATAATGTGATTTATAATATTATTTTTAAGTAAACAATGGGATGAAGGACTAGTTGGAAAACTCGGAGAAGACGTGGCTAGAGTTTGGAAACTAATTAATTTATGTGAAAATGATAAGAAAAACGATGAAACCCAAATGAGTGGAGAGTGTGACAAATGTTAAACAAAGAACTTCCATAGGTAGTGGAGAGTGAGCGGATCACCCAAAATAAAGGAAACGGTCCAATCAAAGTAGTAAATGTACACAAACATGTTAGTTATCAGTTACTCTTTTCCTAGGATTTGTGAATGGTCAAATGTTTGGAAACAGTTAGTTGAGGTTGTGAGGGGTTTAAGAACAACAGAAGATTGAGTGGTTTTTCAAGAGGGGGGTTTTGTTGTTCATTGTTGATGATTCAAACATAACAAAATTCTATTGGTGAGAAAATTGTTTATTTCATTTTTTTCTTTTACAACAACAACTCTATTGCACTTGAAAAATGGTATGAGAAAAAGTGGTTTTTTCTTTTCTTTTCATTTTGGTTCAAAATAATTCAAAACTAAAAAGGTTTATAACATTTTATGAGTATTGTACTATAATTGTTCTTCCTTAAAAGGGTCATCATGGGTCTGAAGATCTATTAGTTTAGACAATGTCGGAAGTAAAATGATTTTTTATATTATTATTTCTTCATTCAATGATTTTTTTTTCCATTTTCATTGTCCTTGTTATATGAATAAATATGTAACATTTTGGCTTATGTTTGTTTTTTGTTTGTGAAATTCAACTAACAATGCTTTGTTTATTTTAAAATATTGAAGGGTATGTATCTGCTTCAGTTTCAAACTGGATGAGAGTGTCTTCAACATGGGTTGAACAACTGTTCTTCCAATGTCTATGTAAATGTAAGCTTTTGTTTATTTAGTTGTACTCATGTGATTAATTTAATTCATCATTAATATTTTTTTGGATTTTACCAATTATAGTGAATCTCTTGTATGCAAGCTTTCTTAACTATGAATTAAGCCCTCTAGCACCTATTAAGTATTAACTGAAATTTGAATTTGATTATGGTGACAGGTTCTAATCTGTGGTGTCTTCAAAACTCAAGGAAGCTGTTTTTATGTTATCTAATGACTTTTTCTTATAGGAATGATTTTATGAGACATGGTTATGCAGAAGAGGTTAAATTATGGTTTTAATGGCTACCAAGTTCCTAGAGCTTCTAGATCACCTAGAGTAAGCAAATGATTTTCTTCTCATCAATGTTGTCAAATAACGGCTACACTGACGCGCTAGAATATAATTAAATCAATATTGTTCTGTAAAACACTATTTAGTACAAAGTTTTGTCAAATAACAGCTATATTGGCACTATAGCGTTGAACACTGCTTCTCATACATTCTCTTCTTATTTGTATTGTGAATATAGTTTTTAACATTCTTATAATTCCAATATATACATGTTTAGGGAAGGGGAACAATAAGGAAGAAACCTGATAGCAATCGGATACAAGCATTTGATATTTTGGCTAGTGTAGCTGGAAATATTTTGCACGAGAATGCGAGTTCGATTCCTGATAATGTTGTTTCTGTGAAAGATCCTCGCGATTTTTCCGGTATTAATATAAAGGACAACAAACAAGAGAATCAACTAGGATCATTAAAGGAGGAGCAATTTGAGCATGGAACATGTAGTGAAGTTGTCTCTGGTTGTGTCCCTAGTTTGCAAGGGAAACATGAAAACCAAAGGTAAATTTTGAATGACTATTTGTTTGAATGTTTGTTATTTAGCGGCTATAGCAGCGCTATAACACTATAGAGTTATGGAATTTTAAAAAATCATTATTGTTCCATGATTCACTAAAATCTTTATCCAGGGTGACATGTGATTCATCATTTCATGACAATCATCTTGAAGGAGAAGGACAAAATGTCCTTGAGAGGGAAGATGAACATGTGAAAGGGAGAAGTACAAACGAGAAAATCATCCAGATTCAAAATAAATCCGATGGATTAATAGAACCAAGTGAAGGAGCATCAAAAGATTATAGTTCAGAAAATTATGTAGAGAAGCCTTCATTGGAGGGTCATGATGGAAGGAACCTTGATTCTAGAAAATTAGTTAATATTAGAGATGATGATGAAAACTTTGTTAGGTGCACACAAATGAACTCAAAGAATAGGATATCTGGCACACCATCAGATATGGTACTTAAAGTTAAGGATGCAAGTCCTTGTGTAAATGGTATGTAGCTTTACTTTATGAGTCGCACATTGTGATTGAAGTCGTTGTTGTCATATAGTGGTCATAGTTTAGTAGAATTTGAACAAATTTTTATTGTTCACCAACAGTTATAGGAGGACTACAACGTAGTGAAATTTGAACAAACCACTGTCTATTAATGCATGTATTCAATGTTTTTTCGCAGACGAGCACAATAGTGGTGACAATTATGTGGTTGAAAATTCAGAAAGGATGTATCCGTTTAAGAAAAGAAAGTTCTTCTATCAAACCTCTTCATCTACATCTGATAGTTGGTCCCAATCTCAAGGCATAGTTGACTCTTCTAATACAAGGGTTAATGGCACAAACCACAATGCAGTAATTGAAGAATCATCTTCTATAGCTGACCAACAAGTACATCCTGGATCCAAGGGTTGTAATGGTAGGATAAAGAAAATGAGAAGTTGTTTAATGTTTGTCTGTCATAGTGAAAATTATTATTTTTTAAATGAGAAAGTGAGTATTGTTTTTTAAGAAAAATGATTATTTTACGAAAAAAACTGTAATCCTAATTTAGTATGCTGTGCTTGTTACATAAGACTCTTACATTATTTCAATGTGTACTTTGCAGTGAAGCTTAGCATAAAATCCTTTAAAGTCCCTGAACTTTTTATTGATATACCTGAAACTGCAACAATTGGTTCACTGAAGGTATGTGATTAAACTTCATCTATGAGAGACAGTGATGACATGATTTATACACAATATTATAAGTAATCTAGTTGAACAAATCATGCTCCAACTAAAGCATATGAACAATTTTATGTCATAATCTGAGCCTTGAACCTAGCATCAAACCACCTTTAATATGTTAATTGTTGTCAAATAGTAGCTATAGCAACGCTTTAACACTTTAGCATAGTGGAATTTGAACACTTCACTATTGTTTTGCAATATGCTGTTTAGCATAAAGTATTTGCAAATAACAACTATCGGGCACTTAGCACCGAAGTATGAAACAACAACTATTCAGTTCAAAGAATTGTCAAATAACAGCTATTTGGTTAGCTTTATTTTGTTATTACTTGTAGAGGACGGTAATGGAAGCTGTGACAGCTATTCTTGGAGATGAACTACATGTAGGCATCCTTCTTCAAGGTAAGAAGGTTCGAGACGACAACAAAACTCTGATCCAAACTGGTATATCTCAAGATGACAAACATCATAGGTTAGGGTTCATGTTGGAGCCAAGACATAATCGAACTTCATCTTCATACAATGAAGAACCTTGTTTACTAACCACTAATACACGACAAAAGTTCTCAAGGTAAACCATTTATGTTTGGATTTCTATTGCATGTATGATTTTGCAGTTACAAAAAATTAATTTTGTAAAACTGATGTTATTTAAGAGGTAGTCGAATGTAACTGATATAAATAATCTAACTATATTAGTTACTTTTACTAACGAATTAAGAAGACTAAGTCATCAAAAAATAATCTTGACTAATTCTACTAATGTAACTATATCTAATAGCCTCCCTGAAGTTGGAGCGCATTAATTCATTAAGCCCAACTTGGAGCATAAATTTTGAAACGGTTTGGGATCTAAACCTTTGGTAAAGACATTTGCCAACTGTTGGGCAAAACTAACAGGCAGAAGATGAAGCAATTTTTGCCGAAGTTTCTCATGAACGAGGTGGCAATCAAGTTCTATATACTTGGTGCGTTCGTCAAATGAAGAATTAGCTGTAATGTGTCTCGCATACTAACTGTCACAATAAAAAAAAAGCTGATGTAGTAAAATCAGTTTGGTGGTCTTGATGGAGATATGTTAGGTGGTGTTTCACATACAACAGAGGTCATGACCTAATACTCTGCTTCTAAAGAACTTTGGATACTATGGCTTGCTTCTTGAACTTCTAGGATATTAAAGAATCACCAAGAAAGACACAACATCCATTCATAGATTTATGGGTTTATGGGCATGCGGCCTGGTCAAAATTGATAACGTTTTGAGCTGAATGCAGGAAGAGATAGACAAGAAAAGACCATTCACAAATGATGATTTGAGATATTTGAGTACACGTATGGCAGCTTCAAAGTGAGTGTCAGTTGAGGAACTCATATGTTGGCTTAATTGTTGAATTGAAAAACTAATATCTGGTCTTGTATTTGTAAGGTATATGAGTTGTCCCACTAGTCGTCGTTACAGAGAAGGGTCTGGAAGGATGGTTCATTAGTGGAAGTAAGTCTAGTGCCCTTTAAAATAGGCAAGCAGGCCAACATTGTGCAAAGCAGATCTAGAACATATTTGTGTTGACAAATGTGGGGTTGAAGAATGATTTAATATCTATGCATTCTTCGATGTTATTACATGTACCAATAACATCATCAACATAAATAAGGAGAGCGATAAAAGATTTATGAAATCTTTTAAAGAATAAAGAGTTATCAGATGAAGATTGAATATATCCTTTAGAAAGTAAGGCAATGGACAACTTAGCTATCCATTGTCTACTAGATTGTTTAACTCCATAAAGTGATTTTAAAAGTTTACATACATAGTTTGGATGAGTAGTGGATATATCATTCAGGTGTAGATTCGTATAAACCTCCTCATCTAAGTCCTCATGTAAAAAAACATTATGCACCTCCAATTGATGTAAAGACCAATTATTAGAAGGGGCAAAGGGAAGTAGTAGTCTTATAGTGGTTAGTTTGACGATTGGTGAATAAGTGTCAAAGTAGTCTATACCTTCAATTTGATTAAAACCCTTGGCAACTAATCTAGCCTTATACCTTTCCATTTTTCCAACAGAGTCGTGTTTGATTTTATATACCCGTTTGCAACCAATGGGCATTTTGCCTTGTGGTAACTCAGTTATCACTCAAGTGTTGCTGTTATTTAATAGGATATTTATAAGAGCATAAAAAAAGAGCATGGGTAACATTTAAGATATGCCGATGTTTGCGTTCCACAATAGAGTTTTGTTCAGAAGTTTCAACACATGAAGTTTGATGAATAATACCTAATGAAGAATAAAATTTAGGCAAGAGAAATTCTAAGCCATTATGATTTCTAATAGTTTTGATTGTACATGAAAAATGATTAGAAACATAAGAAATAAAATCCTTATTATAAGATTCAAATTTGGTCTTCATAAGAAAAACCAATGCGTGTCGTGTAAAATCATCTACAATTCAAAGAAAATATGAAAAACCTTCTAAAGAAATTTGATTAACAAGACCCCATATATCCATAGGTACAAAGGTCAAAGGCATGTAAAGACTTAGAAGTACTTGAAGAAAAGGGCAACTTACATTGTTTAGTCAAATGACAAAAGTTGCAAACCAAATAATTATTAATAGAAATGTAAGGAAATTGCATACATATGGTACTGAAATATTAGAAGATGGGTGTCCTAATCGAAAGGGCCAAAGATCATAAGAATTACAAGAAATAATATTTACATTATTGGAAAATCAAGAATCTGAAATAGTATGCAAGCTATTAGGAAAACAATGTCTAGAAGGTGAGTGATTAAGGATGTAGAGATTATTTTGAAAGCTCCACATTTCCAATCATTTTCTTGGTAACTATATCCTGAATCACACAAAAATCATGTGAGAAAACCAACTGACAATTGAGATTTTGAGTCAATTTAGAAATAGAAATTAAGTTAAATCTAAATTGAGAGATTAACAAAACATTAGTTAAGAAAAATGTTGGTGTAAAGAAAATGGTGCCAGAAAAATGTGCAAACAAATTCTTGCCATTAGGAAAAAAAATGGTTTAATAGGTCCAATAGTGCTAAAGCAATTAATATTAGGGAAAACATGGGCTAAAGCACCATAATCTAAAATTCAAAAATTGTGAGAAGAGTTATATGTACTTGATTTTGAAATATTTGAAACAAATTGAGAGTCAAGAGTAGGACTGATCTCCTTGTTTGTGAAATTAGAATTTGAAGAAGTTACCTTAGAAGCTTTAAGTAGTGAGACTAATTGTTGATAATCTTCATGTGTAAAAGGTGAAAAATCAGCACTGAGATTGTTTGTAGATTGAGATTTCTTGATATAAGTCTCTGAAGTATATCGTGGAGAAGATTTGTAACCCGGGGGGAATCCATGCTTGAAATAGCAAGTATCTACCTTGTGATTGGTCTTTTTGCATTGGGTGCAAACCATATTGGGTCATAATTGACCACGACCTTTCCTCTTGCCTCAAGTAAAGGAAGGTTTTGTGTGTGAAGAGTTACCAAAATTAATTGTAAAGGCAATTGAGTCTTGTTGGTAGGGATTTGAGGAAATTTTTTGTTGAACCACAAGTGAATATGTCTTGATTAAGGAGGGTAATAGATCCATTTGTAATATTTGAGTTCTTATAGTGTTGTAGTTGTCGTTGAGCCCTTTTAAGGAGAAAATGATGTATTCATTGTGTTTGTACGTAGCCACGATAGTGTTTAGTGAACAAGAACAACGAGTGGAATAAGAAAAAACATGGGTGGGGCATAGAAATTCCAACTCATCCCTAGTAATTGAAAATCAGTAATGTAAGTAGATAGGGTTCGATCATTGTGTTTGATGGAATGCAAATCTTTGAGCAAATCGAAAATCCTAAAATAGTTGCCCTTGGTGAATCGTTCTTGAAGGTCCTTCCACAATTCACTGGCATTGTCAAAATAAATTGCACTATGTGCGATGTGAGGAGTTAGGGTTCGTGTAATCCATGGAAGAACCATATTATTGCAGCAATTCCACAATTTGAAATATGGATTAGTGGAATAAGGTTTAAGAAGGGAATCATTAATGAAGGAAAGCTTGTTCCTGGATGATAATGCTCATTTTATGAATTTGCTTCAGTTATGGTAGTTATTGTCGTTCCACGGTGGTGCGATGAGAACATAATCGGGTTTTTCGTCGGGATGAAGGTAATATGAGCTTCGAGTGTTAAGAGTCGGGTGTTGAGGAGGAAAATTGTGTTTGCTTGGGGAATTTGTGAGTCTTGGTTCTTCAGCCATGGAAGAAGATTGTGAATAATGGAGATTATAGGTGAATGATGAAGAAATGATTCAATCAATTTGTCAACTAATACCATGTTACTTCTCATTAATCATTAATGATTCAATACAAGTTATTTATATATAGAAAAATACAAAAAGAAAAAGAATGTAACTTATCTAAATGAATTAGTTATTCTTACTAACAAATTGAGAGGATTAAGTCATCAACAAATAATCTTAACTAAATCTACGAATGTAACTATATCCAATACTTAAAGGTTACAAATCTTTTTAGCTTCTAGACAAAATAAACTCTAGAGACAATCAATTGCAATTGAGAGTAACCAAACATATCAACATCAAATTTTCACCTTGAGAGTCATTTCTAGTTGTTCCTAACATGGAATCAATTATAGATGTCCAAATGCGCTTTTGGAGTTTCTTAAATTTAAACCAAACATTAATAGTACATTTGTAATGGTAGTGTGTTTTGAAAAATCACAGTAACAATGTGATTTTGTTGAAATTTTAAAGTGTAGTTTTTGCCAAAATTATAGTACTGCATGCGATTATTCTGTCAATCATAATATGCACCAATTCTTTGTTATACCATATTTGTTGGTTAAATGTATTTAACCAAACATTAACTTTATTTTATTTGTTATCTATCTTTCCCCGCCCTTCAATTCATGAAATCAATGTGTTTTTACTGTGCCGATATTTAGACATCCTATCAACATTTAATAATTTGTATATTTTCATTAAACAGGCAATCAACATCTTTAATGTTACAACAAGGAACATATAATGTATCACGAGAACGTTCTACAGTCAAAATTGAAAATTGTAATGAAGGAGATCTTAATGTTGTCTCCACTATAGGAGATACTTCAGCTAACAACCATAACATGTCAAAGTGTCGTGCTCTTGTAGCAGTTCCTTCCATTAACATGAATGCATTGGCTGTGGTTCCATATCGGCGCAAATCTGGAAATCCCGACTTTGGACAACGCAGAATTAGGAGACCCTTCTCTGTTCTAGAAGTAGAAGCATTGGTTCAAGCAGTTGAAAAACTCGGAACCGGAAGGTTTGGTTTAATGATTCGACTTTTTCTTTTCATTTTCACACAAATAGTAGATATGTTTCTTTTTATAAGAGACAATTGAATCAATAAAATTGATATATTTTGGTTTACAATATGGAATTGTGCGCTACAGGTGGCGTGATGTCAAACAACGTGCTTTTGATAATGCAAAACATAGAACTTATGTTGATTTGAAGGTGAGTGATTTATTAAGCTAAAATATCATACGGGTGAAATCTCCCACAAGAAGCTAAACTATTCACACAATGTATGATAGCCTCATTAATGATGTTTTTCTTCTCAATAAGAGCTGGGTTGTTATGTCTCTATAGTGGAAGAGATAGCCTAAAACATTAGATTTACTTATTATTTCTTGCATAATTTTTATTATGCTTCACCATGTTAGAAAAATTAATCACATATTTAACACAATCATGCGATCTAAACTGTCTAATCAAGGTTGGATGGTCCACAACCCACCTATGGTAAATTGAGTCCAAAATACATAGAAGGAACATGAGAGAGATTATCCACACACACTAATGCACACATAGTTTTTAAATATGTCTTGAATATGGCTCATAAAGTGATAATAGAGTTTAGGAGTAATGTTGTAATCTAGATATCAGTATTTAAATACAAATTGTACCGCATAAACTCTGCAACTGTTTTGCAGAGAAGTAAGCACAATCGAACCAAACTTTGTGATCATACATGGTGTTTTATTTTTTACGTTTTTTCGCATCTTCATTCTTTGGTACTAAGATTATTGTTCTAATAGTATGGACCATTTACATTCTAGTCACTTTTCTATGATTTTGAGAATGTTGTAGGATAAGTGGAAGACATTGGTTCACACAGCAAGAATATCTCCTCAACAAAGGAGAGGAGAGCCTGTTCCTCAAGAGCTTCTTGATAGAGTCTTAGCTGCTCATGCTTATTGGTCTCAACAACAATGTAAACATCAACTTAAATCACTATGAGCCTTTTCAATATTAAAGAAAGCAGAAGAACAAATACAATACTTCAAAAGTATAGTTTTCATTATTATTATGCTAAAAGTTGATAGTATAGGTTCATCACCATATATTTACTCATATATATATGATTCATAATTTAAACTTCCCTAAGCCAAGTCATGGTTGGGGTTTGTACATGATTGACCATATATGGTATCATTCTTACCATACCTTGTGGTCAAATGTTGGAATGCTATCAAAAGCATAATAGAATAAAAAATAATATGTATAGAACTATAGAAGTTAACCTCACATGAATTTGTTTCTAATTACTTGTTATCTTGAATATTATACATAAAGAATGACCTATGAAAAGTTACGATTGTTATCTTCACATTGCATTTTAGACTTATCAAATAGGAATTGATTAAGTTTTATTAAATTCAAATTTTGTTGATGTGGATATTTATTAAGTTTTTGGATTTCACTCCCTCCTATAGAATGTGTTTTATGGAGATGGGATTGTAACTCTTCCCAGCAAACCAAACTCTACTTAACTAATTGAATCACACTCATTGCTATAATTTATTTTTTGGCATTTGTTTGTTATGATATTTTTAAGATTGATAAGGAAATGAAAATAAAAAATGATAAAGTTATTTTCAAAATAGACTCTACAAGGTTGACACATCTTTGAGTAAAAAAAGGTTGACAATAAATATTCACAGGTAATGATATATCTTGAGTAAAAAACGACTAACACATCTGGAGGATATACTTATATCTAAGAATGACAATGAATATTTACGGGCATGGATATATATATAGTACTCATTCGTTAACCTAATTGTTGGATAAAAATAATTCGTATTCTAATGATATTTGTGTGGTTATCTGTTTAATGAATATCATGTTGAGAATAATATATTTAATTATTTTTAGAATTTTTTATTTAAAATATATAATTTATATTTCTGTTTAAAATATATTTACGATTTGTTTCTTAAATTAGAGATATTATATTTTTTATATTACAATAAAAATTTATGATATAAAATTTCAAAAAATAAATAAATAAATAAGACTTCTCTATAAAAAAAACATATCACATGTATTTATGTTTTCGCATATTCAATAAGTTTGTAAGTATTTGAGGATATTAACAAATATCTAT
>JBBPBT010000720.1:1752224-1780702 GCA_037974875.1 Cicer bijugum | reverse complement strand
TTTATTTTAATTTTAAGTGTCAATCTGATCCTTTATGTTTTAAAATATTAACAATGTTATCATTTTTTTTTTACAAAATTTCAAAAATTCATCAAAATTTTCAAATAAAACCAATAAATTTAGTTATATTCTTTAATATAAAATAAACTTCATCAAATTTGTAGCTCAAATCTTCAAATAAACTCATATTTGTCATTCTTTATTTAATGTTCTTAGAGATGAGAATATGAGTTTATTTAAAAATTTAAGTTATGAATTTGATGAAACTGCACTATATTGAGGATGATAATTAATTTTATAGGTTTTGTTTGAAATTTTTTATGAGTTTTTTGAAGTTTTACAAAAAATAAGGATAACATTGTTGATATTTTAAAACATAAAATATCAAATTGTCATTAATTTTGATTTTGATTGTACTTTTTCTTTTGTGTCTAGAAATATTGATTGTACTTTTTTTGGGTGAGAAAGAAGACCGAAGTCTAAGAGAGAAACGAAACATTTAGGTGAGTATTCTTAGGCATATAAGTTCCAAACAAATCATCAAAAAGGTATAAGTTCTACTACGCCAAAAATGACATTTAACAGCGCCCATTTTACAGCGCTTGCTAAACACAAGCGCTGTTGTTATATTTTAAAAATAACGGAGCCTTTTACAGTGCTTTTGATGACAAGCGTTGTAAAAGAAGCGCTGTTGTAGGTCATATAACGTTTGCGCATAACGTTATAAGGCTTTTACAGCGCTTGTCAAAAAAGAGTTGTAAAATGAAGCGCTTTCGCGTATTATTTTACAGCGCTTTTTTCACAAGCGCTGTAAAATACATGCGCCTTCAAATAATTGAACTACCTATTACAACGCTTTTTTAACAAGCGCTGTAAAATACATGCGCTTGCAATAAATTTAACTATCAAATACAGCGTTTTTTCACAAGCGTTGTAAAATACATGCGCTTTCATTGAATTTAACTACCTATTACAGCGCTTTTTTCACAAGCGCTGTAAAATACATCTTTCAAATAATTATATACGTTGGAAACCCTCATATCTTTTACATCTTTCAAATAATTATATACTTTGGGAACCCTAATATCCTCTACGTACTGTGCGGCCATCTACGTTGTCTCAGGTATTTTTTAATTTGTTTTTGTCAAAAAATCTTTAGTTTTTTAATAATTGAAAACTAAAAATTGTTATATATATATATATATATATATGTATATTAAATCTCTTCTACACATATATATACCACATGATCTGTTATGTTTTGAAATTGTCAAAATTTGTCAAAAACTCATACCACATGATCTGTTCTGTTTTGAAATTGTTAGTTGATATTGGTTTCTTTTTGAAACTTGTTGATATGTTTATTAGTTTTGTAACTGCATTTAAAGCTTATTAGTTTTATAACTGCATTTATATAGGTGGTATAATATGGATAGGAAATGGATGTCAGCCAATCGATTGTCAAAAGCATATGAAATTGGAGTGAAGGAGTTTGTTGAGTTTGTAGTGAAGAATGCAAAAGATCCAAATAGAGTAGTTTGTCCTTGTTTAAAATGTTATTTTGGAAAACGTGTTAGAGAAGATGAATTTGAAGGACATCTAGTATGTAATGGAATTGATCAAAGCTACACATGTTGGATAAGACATGGTGAGAAAAAAAGAGGAAACATTAATTTTGAGAATAGTTCGACATATGCTTCAACTGACTTCGATACAAATACATATGAGCCGAACCGAGTTGATGAGATCGCAAAAGCAGTTGAAGAAGATCTTCGATATTGTCCTAAAATGTTTGAAAGTTTGTTGAGTGATGCAGAGAAAGAATTATATAATGGTTGTACTAAATTCACAAGACTGTCGGCGATATTAAAGTTGTACAACTTAAAAATGAGTAATGAATGGTCTGATAAAAGCTTTACAGAATTATTAACACTCATAAAAGATATGTTGCCAGATGATAATGAACTTCCCAATCGAACCTACGAGGCTAAATGGATTTTGTGTTCTATTGGCATGGGTTACGAAAGGATTCATGCGTGTCCTAACGATTGCATTTTATTTCGAAATGAATATGAACTACTTAAGGCGTGTCCGAAATGCAATGTCTCTCGATATAAGAAGAAAGAATCTACCCCAACAAAAGTCGTGTGGTATCTTCCTATAATACCATGATTTAGGCGCATGTATCGCAGTGAAGAAGATTCAAAACACTTGACGTGGCATGCAGATGAAAGAATTAGAGATGAAATGTTTCGACACCCTGCAGATTCCCCACAATGGGCAAAAATTGATCACGAGTATCCTGAATTCGGGATAGAGTCAAGAAATTTAAGACTTGCACTTTCTACTGATGGAATGAATCCATATGGTCTTCAAAGCATCTCACACAGCACGTGGCCTATGATTTTGGTAATATATAACCTACCTCCATGGTTATGTATGAAGCGTAAGTTTATGATGTTGTCTCTGTTAATTTTTGGACCCAAACAACCGGGGAATGATATCGACGTATACTTGACTCCTCTAATCGAAGATTTAAAACGTATGTGGGAGACAGGTG
Source organism: Cicer bijugum (assembly GCA_037974875.1). NCBI lineage: Eukaryota > Viridiplantae > Streptophyta > Magnoliopsida > Fabales > Fabaceae > Cicer > Cicer bijugum. Next base: position 1,778,142 of record JBBPBT010000720.1, on the reverse strand, counting down.
TGGAAGTTTATGATGGGTATAAGAAAGAATGTTTCAATTTGAGGGCTATGTTGTTCAGCACAATTAATGGTTTTCCAGCATATGGTAATTTATCAGGATATAACATTAAAGGTCAGTGTGCATGTCCTATATGTGAAGAGAGTACAAATTGTAAGAAGAATGTGTTTCTTGGACATCGTAGATTCTTACCTTATAGTCATCAGTATCGTGGGTGGAGAAATGCATTTAATGGAAAATCAGAGGAAGGTAAAGCTCCTTTAGCACCAACTGGATATCAAATACTTGAAAAAGTACAAGGTTTGACCAATAAATTTGGCAAACCTTTTGCGGGAGAGCTAGTCAAACCTGGGTGGAAGAATGTACATGTTTAATTGTTTTATATAAGCCATGCATGTAATCTGAATTATTGTGATAAATATGCATGTAATCTTAATTATTGTGATAAATATGCATGTAATTTGAATTGAGTGTTTTATACTAATATGGCAGATTAGCAACAGATTTCATTGTTTGGAAGCATAAGCCTTTGTGGAAGTTGAGTTTATTCGCCTTAAATATGGCATAATTGAATCATTGTGATCTAGCAGGAACAATTTCTTGATTGGAATAGCCTTTACAATCAAATACAATTGTAATTGTTATCCATATTCAAACAATATTTTAAATGTTATAGGTGTGTTTCAATTGTTTCTTTAGGGGATATTATTTTAGGGAATATTATAAGTGCAGGAGCATGAGAGGTTGCTTTGCTAGGAAGCATCTTGAGAAGTAATTGAAGAACCTACCAGGCTAGTTGTTGTCTAAGAAGGCAAGCATAACCAGTGATTCAATTAGGGCTTAAGTTTTTGGCTTTTGGATACTTTGGTTGATGAGTTTTTATTTTGATGAGGGGTGGGGGATAAGGGTCTTTGGTGAAGTGCATGTTTACGTAAATTTGGACAATTTCAATTCTTAAGAACTATGCATGTAATCTGAATTATTGGCAAATCGATTGGAATAAGTGTCTGAGTTACAGTCATCCAATATTGAACCCAAATAAAACAAACACAAAAATAACATATTGAGGCCTTTTACAGCGCTTTTTAAAAAAAGCGTTGTACAAAGCCCTTTTAAAAATAAAATAAAGAGACATTTTACAACGCTCTTTTTAACAAGCACTGTAAAAGGCCCTTTTAAAAATTAAATAAAGATACATTTTACAGTGCTTACATTAAAAAGCGCTGTAAAAGACTCTTATAAAAGAACCTTTTAAAAGTGCTTACATTTACGAAGTTCACTTAATTCAGATTCGAACCGCGGCCTTCCAAATGTGAATTCTAGGGGGTAACGCTCAAGAGTAACTAATATTAATTAAAGGAAAAATTAAATATATGACATTAAATAATTGAATGTTGAATATTGTTCCAATATAATTTATGGATTTCAAAAATGTGTTAATATTTATAATATAACTTTAATGTAATCAACAATAATTTTTATATTCTAAAAAAAATTAATAATATTAATTAAAGTTATATTTTAAAGAATAAAATAAATGTACCTAATAAAGTAAAAAAAAGGTTATATTTGGTGTCTGATGGAGACCTTTTACAACGCTTATTGGGAAAAGCGTTGTAAAAGAGCCTTTTAAAAAATTAAATAAGGACGTCTTTTAGAGCGCTTTTTTAACCAGCACTGTAAAAGACATTAAAAATAACATTCATCAGACACCTAACAGGACCTTATCTAACATGATTTTCTTCAAACACCTTGTACGCATTTTTCGCAAAAACACATTGTTAACAGGCTCTTTAACAAAAACACATTGTTAACAAAAACATCAGACTCAAATCCATTTTTCGCAACATGGCAATGAACCTGAAGACCAAGTTTCGATTTAAGAAGGAATGTAAAGAGATAAAAAGGGTGTTGAACCTGAAGAACAAGTTTCGATTTCAGAATGAAATGGAATGTAAAGAGATAAAAAGGGTGTTGAGGTGGAGATTGAATTGTTTGGAGGTTCAGCATAAAAGGAGTAAGCTTTGATGTTTGTGAAGAAGATGCATAAAAGGAGTTTGGTGAAGAGGAAGAGTTTAAAAAATAACATAACAAAACACAAAAATAACATAAAAAAACAATAAGGCCTTTTACAGTGCTCTTTTAAAAAAGCGCTGTAAAAGACTGTAAAAAAAACATTCATATAACATAATAAAACAAGGAGGTCTATTACAGCGCTTGTTCAAATAAGCGCTGTAAAAGACTCTTTTAAAAATAAAATAAAGAGATCTTTTACAGCGCTTATTTGAACAAGCGTTGTAAAAGGCTTGAAAAAACATTAATTATATAACATTCTCAATCAATGAGGTCTTTTACAACGCTTATTTTGGAAAAGCGTTGTAAAAGAGCATTTTAAAAAATTAAATAAGGATGCCTTTTAGAGCGCTTTTTTAACAAGCGATGTAAAAGACCTAAGCCTTTTAGAGCGCTCTTTGAAAAAGCGCTGTAAAAGGGTTATAAAAAAGCGCTGTAAAAGGGTTATATATATAACAGTAACTGCTTCAGTTTCCTCTTCATTACGTAAACTACACTATCATCTCAACCTTCATCGTTCTTCTCTTCTTTTGCAAACCCTATAATCCCGTCCATTACGACCTGTATTTCCACGATCATCTCCTTCATTTCGAACCTTATTTCCATCCAAGATCATTTCGAACATTATATTTTCATTGAAATACGTAACCCTCATTACGCATTTCTTCAAACCGTTTTTATGTGAACCTTATTGTTGTGAAGTTTCTGCGTTCGCTCTTTTCTTTGCATTTCATCTTTCTTCGAACCATTATTCAGGTATTGATGTTATTAATTTTTTGTAATCATTAAAATGCATGTTGAGCTTGTTTAAAATATATATACTGATACATGTTTAGCTTGTTTAGAATAATGCATGATGCATGTTGAGCTTGTTGATGTGATACTAAACTGCATGTTGAACTTGTTGTAGTTAAATGGATACAAACAAAGATTTAGAATGTCAAAATAAAGAAGTTGGCACCACTAAGACTTATGAAAATAAAGTCAAACGTGGTGCAACTATAATGTAAAACGTGATTAAAGCAAGGAGCAATCGCACCAAGTTTGAGGTTATACTATACTATACTATGTTTGCTGTGTATTTTTTTTTTTTTTTTATCTTTTTTTAATAGCATGTACTTACTATATGAGTTTAGTAGGTTGGCTGGAATGAGAGTGGTCAACCAATTGACCCCAATAGCTCTATGTTTGTAAGCTATATTGGGGCTGTTGAAGGATGCCAAAGATATAATATGGAATGACATTCAAGTAAATTTTTTGATCCAATCTTTTGTCATTTATAATTTTTTTAATTTAAATACTTTACTTATAATTTTTTTCATTGCAGACGACTTTTGTCCTTGATGAGGGACGAAAGAGTTACGTCTTGAGAGTTGCTGGGAAAATCCATCGGGGATTTAGATCGCATCTCTCAAATTTCTATCTAAAAGATAGAGAAGGAAACACAACTGTTGAACCTCCAAAAATATATCAGCATTATATATCAAATGATGAATGGAAAGCATTTGTTTCCAAATGTTATGACCCCGCGTTTGTCGTAAGTGATTAATTTATTAGCATTTGTGTGTTTTATTATTCATATCCGTAGCGTATTTTAAATTTTTACAAAATTGTTATTTTTTTATATAGAATATTAGTAAGGCAAATCGCGAGAGGGCAAGCAATCCGACGCACCCATACAAAAAATTACGTATGGGATATGCACGTCTAGAGCAAAGACTTGTAAGTAATTAAACATCACTTTTATATAATGAGGGAATTTGTATTATAAACTATAGTTTCTAACTAATATTTTTATTATGATCTTAACGAATAGCGACAAGACACCCAATCTGATCAACCATTGAGTTGTCATATCTTGTGGAAGGAAGCTCGTGTAAATAAGGATGAAGTGGTTGATAACGAAAATATGCAAAAAATAATAGAACTTTGTGTAAGTATATTATGACTTTCATATTTTGCGATATTGTATTTATCACTTGAATAATTTTTAATATTGTATTTTAAAAATGCTATTGAACTTAACTTTTTTTAATGTTATATGTATTTTAGGAGACCATCGAACAAAGTTCTAAAAATGAAGAGGGCAACAAGGCTAGTTACAGGGATATTCTGGGTAAAGTTTTTAATGTCCCTGAGTACTCCGGTCGAGTTAGGGGGAAAGGATTTAGCGTAACTCCCAAAAACTTTTTTCCTCAAGAGAAGCGCCAAAAATCTTCCAACGAGGAAGTATTAGAGAAGCTCAGAATCCTATCAGAGCAAGTGGCACTCTTGGTGAATACGAATAAAGACAAGCAACTTCCGGATCAGCTCCAACGTGAAATACAAATAGAGAGTGAAACCGCGAGTTGCAACGTCGGTTTGAAAAGTATTCCCGAGGTAAGTAATTACTTACTTGCTTATGTAATTACTTATGCATTAAACAATATTTTATATTAACTGTACTTATGTTTTAACTATTGATTTAGGGTGTCACTTCATGTTTCCTATACTTGTCCTCGCCTACTCATCGGAAGGTGGGAAAAGGAAAATTGTACAATACTTTGGGAGAAGTATTGCACAATACTCCAATCCCTGCGGGCCATGTCAAAGTATCGCCTATTATTGCTTTCAAACCAACTGCACCGTTGTCGATACCGGACAACGACAGAGATATGCAGATATTGGGCGACGCAATTGGTAGTTACGTGGCATGGCCCACAAACCTTGTTGCCCTCGATAAAAGGCCTCCCAGAAACGAATCGGTTACATCTCCCGAAAAGGTTTGTTACATTTATTGCATAAGATTTGTTAATTTTTTTAGATTCAATAAACTAACATTTAACCTCATTTTTGTAGGTCCAAATAAATAAACACCCGCACATCCAAAAAAAGGCAGCAAAGCTCAAAAATTGGAGGTTAATAGAGCTGCCAAATCACAAAGGCTGCCGGGTAATAAAGCTGTCAAACTTGCAGCAAGAAAAAAACTGGATCGGGGAAAATCGGTCACCGCTACAACTGCTCCTAAAATAAGTCAGCCATGCCTTGGTACCCATGAATAAAGATATATTCGGAGATGATTATGAGGAATTTCTCGAAAAGGAGCACATATACGAACTTCTCGAACATAAGGAGCTTAGTGCTACTGTAATGTGCTTGTACATAAGGTAAAAAATACTTTTAATTGCATTTATTGGTAATTAATTAAATGTATTGGTAATTAATCTAGTTTAAAATTTTCATTGAAGGTTTTTGTATGAGAAGGTCGTGTGCACGAGGAAATTGTCAAATAATACTCATTCTTGTCTCCGCATAAGTTGTCGATGTGGAAACTCGATCCAGAAAATGTAAAGAAATACATTGTAAATATGTTTTTAGGAAATATAGAAAAGGATAAATTGTTCTTCGCACCATATAATTCAGGGTACGTGATTTTATCTTTTTTAATTGATGAGAATTTAATTTAGTTGTGTATAAACAAAATTGCTTAACCAATTTTTTGTTGTTGTAGGGCACATTGGGTGTTATTTGAAATCAATGCGATCTCTGAAGTTATATACTATTTGGATCCCGTGCATGGCGATTACAACAAACACTCCGAAATAAAGACTATGTTCGACACGTAAGTAATATTCATTTATTTTTGTTACACATAAATATAAATAAGTGTTTGTTCATGCTAAAATAACCACATTTATTCATTCGATAGTGCATTAAAAGTTTTTCGAGCTCAAAGAGGTGCGACAATGTCGAAGCAAAAGTCTAATAACATTACATGGATCCCAATAAAGTGCCCTCGTCAAACAAACAACATCGACTGTGGGTACTACGTATTGAGATTCATGAAGGAGATTGTTGACAAGAATAAAACTATTATCCCAGAAACGGTACGGTATTTTGATTATATGATTTTCATATATAAATTATCTATATATTTGATACTAACTTAATATAATATGTTCAATTTTTATATTGCAGTACTTTGACAATTCCAGTCCATCATATTCTGAGCAAGATCTGATGGAATTAAAGGAAGAATGGTGTGAGTATGTGCTTGAAATGAAAATTATTTGATTTTCTGGGAAATAGCATGCTGCTGGGCAAGTGATCTGAATATTATATGGTGCATATTCTGAATATTTTTTTTAGTTATTATATGTGTATGATCATAGGACAATATATAAACATGCATATGAATATGTTGTAAATTAGGTTCAATGTATATGTAGTTACTTAGGTTGTAACTTATTGTGTTACAGGGTAATATATATGTATCATATTGTGTGAACTGCTTATTGTAAATTACTGTATTACAGGGTAATATATATGTATCATGTTGTAAATTACTGATTCTGGTTGTGTTGTGTTGTGTGAACTGATTCAAAATAATTTTGGATAAAAAGATAAAAGACAGTGCTTTATAAAAAAAATGCCATAAAAAGCTAAAAAGCGCTTTTCAAATATATACAGGGCTTTAAAAAAAAATACACATTTTACAGCGCTTTTTTGAAAAAGCGCTGTAAAATGTGCATTGGGTGAACATTTTACAGCGCTTTTTGTATAAAAACGCTGTAAAAGGTTCACCAAAATATGAATTATGGGTATGCCTTTTACAGTGCTTTTTTATAAAAAGCACTGTAAAAGGTACACCAAATATATGAATTATGGGTATGCCTTTTACAACGCTTTTTATAAAAAAGGTACACCGAATTTATGAATTATGGGTATGCCTTTTACAATGCTTTTTGCAAAAAGCGCTGTAAAAGGTGCACCAAATATATGAATTATGGGTATGTCTTTTACAGCGCGTTTTGCAAAAAGCGCTGTAAAAGGCACATCAAATATATGAATTATGGGTATGTCTTTTACAGTGCTTTTTGTAAAAAGCGCTGTAAAAGGTGCATAACAAGCGCGCGTTATATTTATATGATTTACAACACTTTTTTAAAAGCGCTGTTGTATCTTTTAGAGCGCTCGATTCCACAACGTTTTTTTTTTTTAAAAGCGTTGTAAAAGACTTAAAAAAAGCGTTGTAAAAGACTATTTTTGGCGTAGTGTTCACTTGGACATAAATCATCAAAGAAATGATTAATTGGAAAATTAGAGAAAATAAAAAAAAAATCCATTTAAAAAAAATACTCTATATAATTATGCAAATCAATAGAAACTAAAAAGGAAAAGAAATGGTTAACTGAAAATTAAAGAGAATAAAAAAAAATCCATTTAAAAAAATACTCAACATAATAGTAAAACAAAAAAGACCGATAAACTAAAGTGACTGCAGTACTCTAAAAGATTGGAGAATACATGATATTCTACTCAATATCATTATTTAAATAATTTAAAAAAATAGATATTTAAATCAAATATTATGATTAACTATATTTAATTATATGTGATATATTGTGAATAAATATTTAAAAAATTATTTAAAATTTTAATAAAAATCGACGATATTCTTTGTAACGATCTTTTTGACTTTACTACTAATACAATTATTCAAATTTAAATATTATTATAATTTTTGAAAATTTTAGTTGAGAAAAAGGATTTATACTTGTTAACATAAAACGATTTTATACTAAAATTCCACAAATCATCCCTCTTCACTCTACTTTAATAATATGATGAAATAAAAAAAAAATATTACACTAATCTCTTACTTTCTCTTAGTTTAAATGTAAGCAATTTTATGATAAAAAAAAATATGTTTAATTCAAATTTTTAATTAAATTACACATTAATTTTTATTAATTCAAAATAGATCATCACTTATAAATATAAATCACCATAAATTTAAAAATTAATTCAACAAATAAATTTATCAAAAATTTTAATTACTTTAACAAGTAACACCTATAAAAGCTACCAACAAGCTTGTTACCTATGAGTTAATATTTACTTAAAATATAGTAATTTCAATATAGTCTTTGACCTTTAAAAATTAATGACTATTTTTGTGATGAAACGAAAACATCTTAAGTTATTTCTTACACCTTCCTTTTCGCGCTCTCTCTCTCTCTCTCTAACTTCTCTGCTGCTCTGGGAACTTGTGCTGTCTCTCTGCCTCTTATGGATGGGTAACCAAACTTGTCTCACTTCTCACTCAACTTTGTTTCCATTGTTTGTGTGTTTATTATTTTGCTGTTTATTTTCCATTACCATCACCATTTCTATCTAATTGTTCATTTTTTTAATAGGTTATTTTTTATGCTTATTTGATTTTCTTCTACTTATTAAGCTTCATGTTTGAAAAATACTTGCTCTTTTGGTGTTATTGTTATCATATAATAACGTGTAAATTAAAACAACTAGTTACTTTTTATGTGTTTATTTTCTTATTCCTATTGAATATTCATTATGCCTATTTGAAAGTTTCAACTTTTTTATGTTTTTATTGCACCCCATTTCATGACCTATGTTGATAGGGTTTCGTATGAATTGTGATGGTTCTGTGTTAATTTTGAAGGAAAAGGGTCGTTTGTTTGAAGACTATTTAGGACTAAAGATTGAATTTTTATGTGGAAAAACTTGTGCAAAATTTGGTTATGATGGATCCACATCTTAAAGGGTTTTGTGGTTCCAAAAATGAGATCCAGTTGGAGAATCAATCCTTGCCTGTTTATCAGTATCAGAGATATGAAAATGTTTTTTTTGATCAAAGTAGGGAATTTGGTTTAGTCGAGTCTAATTTGATAAAGGATACACCTTCTTTGACGACTTCGATTTCGACACATGAGGAACCTTATCCTGAGGATTGTGAATTTTCTGATGCTGTTTTGAGTTACATCAATAAGATTCTTATGGAAGAAGATATGGAAGATAAGACATGTATGCTTCAAGATTCTTTAGATCTTCAAATTGCTGAGAAATCGTTCTATGAAGTTATAGGTGAAAAGTACCCGGATTCGCCATTAGGAAAATCTTCTAGTCTTAGTTATCAAAATGACAGAGTTGGTGATAATAACTTCATTGATAATTATTATGGTTCTTGTGTTGATGATGGTGATCTTAGTAGCATTTTTAATAACAATTCTTTACGCGGAAACTCGATGGAAGTTCAATTTCCTCATCAAGATTTTATATTCAATAGCATTTCACAATCATCTTATAGCTCTACAAATAGTGTAAAAATTACTGTGGAAGGGCCTTTGGACTCTCCAGACAGTATTTTACAGATCACTGATGGGAATAGTGAAAATCAACCGATTTTGCAATTTCAAAAGGGTGTCGAGGAGGCTAATAAGTTTCTACCTAGTGGAAATGGATTCTTTCCTAATTTGGATGTTGCTAAGTGCTCAATACTAGAGCCTAAAGTGATGAAAGATGAATTATCGGTTAAGGTGGAGAAGGATGATCAGAAGTCTTTTCTTAATGGATCGAAGGGAAGGAAGCATCCTCACGGCGAAGAGGGAGACATCAAAGAAAATAGAAGCAACAAGCAAGCAGCGATTTACTCAGAGCCCACGTTGCGGTCAACTATGTTTGATATAATCCTGCTTCATAGTTTAGGAGATGGTAGGAATTATTTCATGGCTCGACGCGAGGCTTTGCAAACTAAGATCAAGATGATAAACCTGCCAAGCAGTAAATCAAAAAAAGCAACTAGTTGTGGTAAAGGACGAGGTAAAAAACAACATGGGAAAACAGAAGTCGTTGATTTGAGAACACTGCTGGTTCTTTGTGCACAAGCTGTTGCAGCAGACGACCATAAAAGCGCACACGAGTTGCTTAAGCAGATCAGGCAGCACTCAAGTCCGTTCGGAGATGGAAATCAGCGTTTGGCTCATATGTTTGCTGATGGCCTCGAGGCGCGTTTGGCTGGTACAGGAAGCCAAATTTATAAAGGACTTATCAGTAAAAGAACGTCTGCTGCTGATTTTTTGAAAGCTTATCATCTTTACCTCACTGCTTGCCCTTTTCGGAAGATGACCAGTTTCATCTCGAATATCTCTATAATGAGATCTGCAGCGAGTTCAATGAGGGTCCATGTTGTAGACTTCGGTATCCTCTACGGTTTCCAATGGCCTACCTTTATACAGAGACTTTCGATAAGACCAGGAGGACCGCCTAAACTTCGTATTACAGGAATAGACTTTCCACAACCCGGTTTCAGGCCTGCCGAGAGAATTAAAGAAACTGGTTCCCGCTTGGCAGCGTATGCTGAATCTTTTAATGTGCCATTTGAGTATAACGCCATAGCGAAAAAATGGGAAACCATTCAGCTTGAGGAACTCAAGATCGACAGGGATGAATACCTTGTTGTTACATGTTTTTACCGTGGTAAAAACTTGCTCGATGAATCTGTGGTAGTTGACTGTCCGAGGAATAAGTTCCTCAGTTTGATAAGGAAGATCAAACCTGATATATTCATTCATGGCATTATTAATGGAGCCTTTAACGCACCTTTCTTCGTTACTCGATTTAGGGAGGCATTGTTTCACTTCTCTTCGCTTTTTGATATGCTTGAATGTATTGTGCCTCGTGAGGATTGGGAAAGGATGTTAATTGAGAAAGAGATATTTGGGAAGGAAGCATTGAATGTTATAGCTTGTGAAGGTTGCGAGAGAGTAGAGAGGCCAGAGACGTATAGGCAGTGGCAAGTTCGTATTCTCCGAGCCGGGTTTTCTCAACGAGCATTCGACAAAAACACAGTAGAAAGAGCATTGGAGATTGTACGGTCTAGGTACCACAAGGATTTTGTAATGGACGAAGACAGCAAGTGGTTATTGCAAGGTTGGAAGGGGCGAATAGTTTATGCGCTTTCTTGTTGGAAACCTGCTTGACTAAGACGGTAAAAGTGGTTTGTGAATTAGTTTTTTGACATATGAAGAGATCAGGTACTGCTACAATGACTCCATTTCTTAGTTCTAGTCAACAATGCTGGTTCTTGTCATTTTTGTTCAATGTATTTTGAACTAACTTTAATATGATAATTCAACAATGTATGATTAAAGATAAAAAAAATAAAGGGTAATCAAAACATGAGAAACAAAGTTGACTGTGTATGACATTTGGCCTTAAGATCATTTAGGAAGTATGTAGTTTGGTAGCTAAATAGAGGATTGTCAAATGAACATGATTTAATGTAATGTTACTGATAACTTTGACATGTAATAAAAAATATCCTTTGATTGTTGCTATTACTCATTTTGAAGTTTCTGCATCAATATCTCTTCTTATAAGTGGTTAAGTTTTAAATACCATTTAGATTTGGAACTGGTTTGGTTTTTTTTATTAGTCAAACCATGCATGACATGCACATCCATATCTTGTATATTTAGGAGAAATGCCAATGTTTAAGCACAATAGATAAATTTAGCAAGACATTCTCTTAGACACATTTTTCAATATATTTCCTCTTATTAATTGAAATTCATGAGGCACAACACATTTTTAATTTTCTAATTTGGTGTTCATTTAAATTTCAATTAATAGAACAAAATATATCGAAAAATGCGTGTTAGAGAGCATGGTGTTTGAATTACTCAACAAAATATACTAATAGATAAATTATTTTCTTAAGTATTTTATGGTAAACATTTTTCGTTTGGAAAAAACATATATAAAATTAGTTTCAAAGCTTAGGTGCTACAATGGATTCTTATGTAAATATGCAAGAAATTATCTCTTTACATTTGCTCACAAAGACTTGTCCTCGCTTTTGACCTATGATGGTGGTTAGAAATTCCATAATATTTATCTGCAAGTTGCGGATTCAATTTCTACTACGAAAGTCTTTCCTATTTTGAACAGAGTCACCATCTCTTTATCCTAATTTTTTTTAAAAAGAATTATTTAAGTTTAATTGCTTACGATATAAAACATAAGGATGTTTTCATCAAACTAGATTGGTTTCATGTGTCAAATGAATGGAGGATGTCAAGATGATTTGTCACATCATATACCGATAAATCATTTAGGAAAAAGATTGTTTCATAGGCACTAAATTTAGAAAATTAAGCATGTTGAAATATTTTTTTTTTAAAAGAAAGAAAAAATGAAAAGAAATTGCAGATTTATTTTTGTGTGGACAGCAAAAACCTCTTTGATCCACTCATAGTAGTGGAAAACAAGAATAAGACTATTGAAAGTGACAATTTGTCAAAGGACAGTCAACGTGTGCATGGAATTTGAAAGGGGAAAAACAAAAAAGGTTGTGTGAAATGTCAGATTTTTCTAGGTCTATTATGATGGAAAAATACTAATATGAATATGATGCCTTTTCTTGGAAAACATGCTAGAATGACAAACAAATATTGCTACAAGCAATAATTTTGCAAACTGAATTTTCAAGTTTATAATTCGTTCAGTGATTGGTAAGTGTAATAAAACACTAGCTCGTGTCTATCATTTTTAAAATAGTTTTAATTTAATTGTAGTTTTATTTCTTTTATTTTATTTGAATTACGAAAATATTATTCTTATTTTATTTCTTTTTAGTTTTAATTATAAATAAAATTTTAATCCAAAACTTGATGAAGTGTTATTTTTTTAAGTCACACCACATAATTTATGATCATAGATCTCATGCACAATTGTTGCACCACGAGATCTTGAGTATAGTGTAGCTTAAATAAACGCAAAAAAAAAATATTTCATTAAATTTTAGACTAAAATTTTGTTTAGATATCAAAACTGGAGATAAATAAAATGTGAAGGTTATTTTTGTAATTTAATTAAACTAGAGAAATAAAAACTACAATTAAGTCGTTAGTTTATTTTATCTAACTCAAATTTGTAGTGCAAATTTTTTTTCTTATTGCATTTTCTATTTCTTCTTTATTTGTCTCTTAATTTTCTCCCTCTTTATTCTTCTCTCTCCTTCCTCTCTCCTCGTTCACGTATATAACAATAAATACAATAATATTACAAAGAGATAATTGATTTGATTCCTTGCACAAAGTCAACTAGAGTTCAAAATGCATAAGATTTTCTATACAAGACACACTTTTTATTTTTGTCTTATCATACATAAACGCTTTTATCAAATGTTTGGTCAAATTGTACTTATCTTCCAATTAAATTTAGAATTGCCGGAGCTCCTTTCTAGTAAGTTTAACAATTATACAAACCAATACCTCATGATACCATAGAGCTTTTAGTTTTGCCCCAGGAAACTACTATTTTTCAATCACATACAATAATAAACATTTGGGAATGCAAATTGGAAACAATATAGTGTCTTATATTAATTTGAATGAATTGGTTATGTAAATTGATTATACCTAATAGTTTAAAATAAAATGATTTATGTTTGATTACATTCATTTAAAAGCAAATTGAATAATAACTTTGAAACTAAAACTCAAGCTAAAGACTCAAGTTCTACCTTCAAGTTGGAATCAATTCCCATGAAAAATCAATTTTATTAGATAACAAACTTATCAAAATCAATTTTATACTTCCAGATTTAATTTTGATTCCTCCAAAGTGGAACCAAACATGCACCACTAAAATGAAAACAATTAACTGAAAACTAATAAATGTAGACATGAGTTTTTCTCAAAGAAGGATTGCAGAACTGGAGAAGTCTATGAATTGCTTTAGATACAATCCTTTTCTAAATTACCAAAACACAATGCAAATTTTCTTTAAGTAGCACTGATAGCTCTATTATTCAAATTCCAAATGTAAATAAGAAGGATTTTAAGATAATGATAACATGCAAAATCAAAAACGTGTGATGATCTGTGAAAATAAAGCCTTAAAGTCCTTTGTTGGTGAACCTACTCCCTCAGGTTTTGATGCCAAATCAAATGCCTTAAATTGAGCCTCGTCGAAATTTAGTGCCTGTAAGACCAATTGAATGAGAAGATATCCAATCACATAGTTGAGCAAGAATCTTAAAATATGGTGGAATTTTGTTCCGATACGTATTGGTGTTTGACATGGACACGACACCAACATACATGGTTAGATTCAATTACTTCTATTTTTCAAATTATTATCAGTATTGACATGCTAGTGTTAGTATTTTGTTTGGTGTCTGTGTAATGTATTTCTTAGTGCTTCATAGGGTGGGAGAGATAGAGAGAGCTTATTTGTTTCCATATACATAAAATAATAAAAACAATTTGAGTTTAATGGGAATGCTTTGTCAATATAAATTAATTTTACACTGATATCCAATGAGAACTCATCATATTCCCACATAAGTTCACTTGTTAATGCATTTTAAAAATAATTGCAAAATAATATATTCCTGGTGGACGTCAGTGTAAAATTAGTTTACACAGACAATGAATGTCTAATTTTCTCAAAAATAGTATACCTGAATACAAACTTCAGCAACATCAGATCTTGTTATGGTTCTGGTTTCAGTCTGTAGAAGCTCGTCATCCTTCCCTATGATGAGTTCCCGGATACCTCCCTCTTTGTCTTGCAAGCCACCAGCTCTGACTCATTACAGAAAGTGAGTCTCTAGTTAGATTGATTGTTCAGGCATTTTGGATATGAAGTTTTATTGGAAGCTTAGACAAAGATAAAGTAATGAATGCACAGTGCACTTTAGAGTGAATTTTCTCATAAAGGTAGTAAATTGTGTGTTTTCCTTAATTTTCAAACTTATACATGCTGCACTTTATTCTCAGAAGTTGATGAAGAATTCTAGAGTAGCATGTATAATACATTTGTCATGTGAACATAATGGCGCATAAGGTTCTCAACGACACTATTTATATCACTTATCCTAGTACTAAACGGCGCATAAGATTGTTAGCCACATCTAATTTTATGAACCAAAAACTACTAAAAAATTTAAATTTGGTTTTTGGTTTTACGGAACTTCAAAACTAAATTTGATAGCCAAACAGAACAGGGTTTATTCTTCTAATTTCCAATGCTGGAAAAGTATAAAGAAAATAAGAAACCGATATAATCTTCTAATTTCCTATATATGTGTAAGTATGGACAGAAACTGATGTACCTTATAATCGTATATGGAATACCAGAATCAGCCAGATATTGCTCAGCCTTTCTTTTCCAAACCTACAATCAATACAAAATATTATTTAATTTCTATATGCTTTGCTCTGGAATGCAAAATAGGATTCTTAGTGAGACATATAGCAGATGTGTTATCATAGTATAGTATATGGAAAATCAATACTATCTTTTTACCAAACTTGCATTTTTCTCTAAAATGAAAGACAAGCTCCATTATCATAAAAGTTATGCCAGAATGCTGTTGAAGGAAACATTACATACCAATATATTCCCATTTCCCAAGCTGTTCAAAGGATGATTAAGGTCTGTTCCACCCATAGACCCTATTAACACAATCTGCTTTACTCCTGCAGCCTTAGCTGTTCATGTAGATAAAAAAATCATTTCAATACAAACAAGCATGAATAAGTTATTTATCATTATGATAACGGAGAGAAGACATGGATTCTAACCAGCATCTATTTGATTTTTCTGCCCAATCCAATCAACCTAGTATGTAAAAAATTACTAAAATATGAATAAAAGGGATAAAATTGACTATTTAAGCATAGCATATGGAACATAGTTGTGTTATTTTGACACACAATTTTGACAACAAATTTCGACAAAAATTTATATGGTTAACATAGTTTAAATATGTAGTTAATTGTGTTCAGTAGATGGTTCATGCATATAACATAGTTCAAATATGTAGTTAATTGCGTTCAATGGATGGTTGATGAATATAATTACAAAGTGTTGCAACTCATTAACTATTCGCCGAACACAAGTATCCATTATTCTGAAGGTCATTAACCACGGTTTTCAAATGAATATTTGAACACAAATCGTAGTTAATGGATAGCGTGTATATTCAAACACAATTTGGATGGTAACTAATATCATGCATATTTTGACACCTAAAAATTGTGGTTAACAACGTTCAAAATTGTGGTTAATTACATTTAGTGGAGAGTTAAAGAGTTGCGACACCTTGCTATATTAATTAAGTAATTAACCATTCACAGAATGTAACTAACCACATATTTAATCTGCTCTAACCATCTAAAGTATTGTCGAAATTTATTGTCAAATTTGTGTGCCAAAATATCATTTTTATATGGAAAGTGTAATAATAGTACCTGTTCGGGGTATGCACCCTCGTTGAAATAGAACTCGGGTCTTTTTCCTTCGGTTGGATCAAACCCTGGTTTCATCAGTGGTACTGCACTTGTGAGGATTATGAGAGCATCTATACCTTGAATTGCTGGAATAAGACTTTCAGTATCTCTTATATCACCAATAAAGACATCATCTGCATCACCAATTTTCTGCTTGCTTTCTTCTGTTCTAACGAAACCTCTAGCCGTATATTGGTTTGGCCTCTCTTTTAATTTTTTATATACTATTTGTCCTGAAAAAGAACACCAACTAAACCATATTAAGATTTTGAGAAAGTTATAAACAGGATTCAGTTAAAGCATGTAGTCGGTCATCAACCGAAATTACTTCAATTTTATACTATTGATCGACCTGAAGTAGAATTTTGAGCCTTGAAATACAAATAACATCTTGCTATACCTGTCTTTTCTATTTGTAATTTTTAAAACAGTTTTATAACTATGAAGATTCTACATCAAAACCAATAAAACTAAATCCAGATAACTATAATCACCTTCTATGATGCAAACAAAATCTCTGTAAATGGAGTTTCTTAGGATAGTAGCACACATTTCCAATTGCATGCCAAAGGCTGATTGCTACACAGCTTGTGTAAATTTACTACAAGCTATGTAGCACTGACACGTCAGATTAAAGGCGTGTTCAGTGTTTGACATGCATTAGCTTTCAACACTGACATGACACCAACACTAGTTGTTACATTGAATCTCTTCTACTTTCTTAAACTATGACTGTTGTTTATATGCCAATATCGCATTTGATGTTCGTGTTTGTGTCAATGCTTCATAGCTAGGCAATGCAATTACTAGATAAACGTTTTTGAAATTGTGTAATTATTAATTTAACAAATGCAATGGTATCACAATCCTTAACAAATGAACACCTAAGTTTGTTTCAGGAAGCAGCACCAAGTCACTAACTGAACACATAAAAATTCAGAAATCATCAGTTATGTATAGTTAGATACATTAACCCCAAATCAGAAATCTTAATTTTCAAGACCACTAAATTTTTACATATTCCAACAATCTACCATTCACTAAACCTCAATTTAGCCCTCTTTGGATAAACAAATAAATTTAGAGCTTATAACATAAGTGTTTCTTATATAAGTATTTATGCATAAAATAATTCTATTACAAACGATAAAATAAAGTCAAAATCTTTTGATATAAGTTATTTCTATAAATTATTTCGCAGAGCTTATGAATATCGGCTTAAAACAACTTATAGACATGTCAAAAACTGCCACAAACAATTTAACAAGTGCTTATATTAATATATAAACTCAATGTGCACATGCCTAAAACTCTTACAACTCCCATGAAATCCCCAAAGTTTGCATTTAAATTCCCTACTTTTCACACATTTCAGCAGCAAAATCAAGAAAAACAAAAAAAAAAAAACATGAAATTCCATTTTATGTTCCAAACTTTATCTCTCTCTCTAGAGCAAGAAAGTAAAGAATCTGAAGAAAACCCATGAAAGCAAACAACAAAAAGACTGAACCTGTTCGACCACCAGCACCAGTAACAAGCACAGAACTCTTTGAATTTTCAGCAGCCATAGCAACAACAAGACTTGTTCTGATTCCAACCCTTTTCAGACCCTTATAATTCCTCAACGTTGCAAGTGAAATCAAAGAAGAAGAAGAAGAAAACCTTAATGAAGGAGAGGAAACAGGTAAAGGAAGTGACTTTGCCACATAGCAATATTTATGGCATTGGTTGGGAAAAAGTGTGGTGGATGAAACAAAAGGGACACGTGTAGCCATACCAGTCAGAGTAGTTGACACAGTTTCATTGTTATTAATATTATGGAAAATGGATAAGTTTTGAGGTGAGTGATGAATGAAACGTTTCAATTGAACAATATTATATATAGAATGTTGTTGTTTTCACATTTATAATAGAACTGAGACTAGACATTGTTGTTTCTGAATCTGGTTTGTGCCTCTGATGTTGGTGAAACACTTTATATGGTTTTTGATGCTATTTATGTTTGCTTTCAGATTTTCTTATCCGTTTACCTTATCTTGGATCGTGAATTACATTATATAGGTAACTTGTGTTATTTTTTTTCTTTTCAATTTTAAATAATTTATAATTCAATTTTGTTTTCCACACTCCTCAATTTTTTTTTTTTAAATTCAAAATATTCAAATTATCTTTCTCTCTTTATTCAATTAACCACTTAATTATTATCTTCATTTTCATTACCTACCAACTTCAATCTTCTTCAATATTTTTCAATCATCTTCAATCATTTTGATATATTTGATGTTCAATAATCTTGAATCATTTTGAACATCATCATTTTCATCATCTTCATCATTATAGTGAATCAAATCAACTAGGTATGTATTTTTGTAGCTGATCTTTTTTTTTCCAAATTTGGGTTTCGTACGTGAACTCAGTTCACGTATGTTTACGTGAACTCAATTCACGTAGCTAATGAAATGAATAAATTTTAGATTGTACGTGAATTAGGTTTACATACCCCTACGTTAATTAAGTTTGCGTCTAGTAATGGCGGTTTCATGTTGACATTACATACGTGAATTGAGAGTACGTATATGTAAGTGAACTCAATTCATGTAGCATACATGTGAATTGAATTCACGTATACAAACGGGAACTGAGATCGCGTAAAGAGTAAAAAAATTTGACTTGTCATGCATACGTGAACTCAGTTCACGTACACATACGTATTCTCAATTCACATAAATGTTATACACATGCAATTTTCAATTTTTTTTGTCTATTGTGTTTATGAATTTTTATATTATATTTATGTAATTTATTGGATGCAGTTAAATGGATGAAGGGGGAGACAACAATGACGAAATGTATGAAGGTTTGGAACCTGATGTTTTTTAAGAAATGTATGATGATTTGGATCTTGATTTTGAAGAAATGTGTAATAATGTGGAAACTAATTTTGACGCTATGAATGACGGAGTTGAACCTGTTATGATTGATTTGACTGATGTGTTTACAACCAACATGATGTTTGATACACGAGATGAATTATTGAAATGGGCTAGAAATGTTGCAAGGAAAAATGGAATTGTTGTTGTGATTTTTAAATCTGAAAATGCGATCGCACGACCAAGAACAAAGACAAAATTAATTTTTGGTTATGAAAGAAGTTGTAAATATAGACCATAGAAGAATCCTAATCTTACGAGGAGTACTTGGATTAGATAATGTGATTGTCCATTTAGATTTAGAGGAACATGATCAAGTGTTGGTGATGGATGGTATTTGCATGTAATATGTGGTCTCCATAACCACGAATTGGCCAAAAAACTGACCGATCACTCTTTCTTAGGGCGACTGTCGCAAGATGAAAAAAATGTACTTGGTGATATGACAAAGAACTTTGAAAAACCAAAAAACATTTTAATGACATTGAGGGATCACAATGTTGAAAGTTTGACGATAGTAAAACAAGTTTACAATGCACGTCAAGCATATGGTTCATCACTAAGAGGTAATAGAACAAAAATGCAACATCTTTTGATATTGATGGAACACAACAAATACGTCTATTGATATAGGAAAGTAGAGGGTTCAGATGAGTTGAGGGATATCTTTTGGGCCCATCCTGACGCTATCACTCTTGTAAATAATTTTCACATAATATTGATTATGGATAGCACTTACAAGACCTGTAGATATCGAATGTTATTACTTGGGATTATTGGTGTTACATCTACTGAAATGACATTTTGTGTGGGATTTGCATATCTACAGTTTGAGCGTGTTGATAACTTCAGATGGACACTACAAATTGTGGAAGAACATATTACAAGTGGTGAAGTTGAAGTTATCGTTACTAATAGAGACCTTGCTTTGATGAACGCGGTTAAAAATGTTTTTTCAAAAGCAGTGAATTTATTATGCTTGTTTCATATATGCAAGAATGTCAAAGCCAAGTGCAAGATGACTGTGTTTCGAAAAAAGAAGCAAGTGCAAATAACAAGCACAAAACTCTTTGAATTTTCAGCAGCCATAGCAACAACAAGACTTGTTCTGATTCCAACCCATTTCAGACCCTTATAATTCCTCAACGTTGCAAGTGAAATCAAAGAAGAAGAAGAAAATCTTAATGAAGGAGAGGAAACAGGTAAAGGAAGTGACTTTACCACATAGCAATATTTATGGCATTGGTTGGGAAAAAGTGTGGTAGATGAAACAAAAGGGACACGTGTAGCCATACCAATCAGAGTAGTTGACACAGTTTCATTGTTATTAATATTATGGAGAAAATGGATAAGTTTTGAGGTGAGTGATGAATGAAACGTTTCAATTGAACAATATTATATATAGAATGTTGTTGTTTTCACATTTATAATAGAATTGAACAATATTATATATAGAATGTTGTTGTTTTCACATTTATAATAGAACTGAGACTAGACATTGTTGTTTCTGAATCTGGTTTGTGCCTTTGATGTTGGTGAAACACTTTATATGGTTTTTGATGCTATTTATGTTTGCTTTCAGATTTTCTTATCCGTTTACCTTATCTTGGATCGTGAATTACATTATATAGGTAACTTTGTGTTATTTTTTTTCTTTTCAATTTTAAATAATTTATAATTCAATTTTATTTTCCACACCCCTCAATTTTTTTTTAAATCTAAAATACTCAAATTGCCCTTCTCTCTTTATTCAATTAACCACTTAATTATTATCTTCATTTTCATTACCTACCAACTTCAATCTTCTTCAATATTTTTCAATCATTTTTATACATTTGATGTTCAATAATCTTGAATCATTTTGAACATCATCATTTTCATCATCTTCATTATTATAGTGAATCAAATCAACTAGGTATGTGTTTTGTAGCTTATCTTTTTTTTTTTTTTTTTCTTCTTCCAAATTTGGGTTTCGTACGTGAACTCAGTTCACGTATGTTTACGTGAACTTAATTCATGTAGCTAATGAAATGAAGAAATTTTAGATTGTACGTGAATTAGGTTTACATACCCCTACATTAATTAAGTTTGCGTAGAGTAATGGAGGTTTCATGTTGACATTACATACGTGAATTGAGAGTATGTATATGTAAGTGAGCTCAATTCACATAGCATACTTGTGAATTGAATTCACGTATACAAACGTGAACTGAGATCACGTAATGAGTAAAAAAATTTGACTTGTCATGCATACGTGAACTGAGTTCACGTACACATACGTATTCTCAATTCACGTAAATGTTATACACATGCAATTTTCAATTTTTTTTTGTCTATTGTGTTTATGAATTTTTATATTATATTTATGTAATTTATTGGATGCAGTTAAATGGATGAAGGGGGAGACAACAATGACAAAATGTATGAAGGTTTGAAACCTAATATTTTTTAAGAAATGTATGATGATTTGGATCCTGATTTTGAAGAAATGTGTGATAATGTGGAACCTAATTTTGACGCTATGAATGACGGAGTTGGACCTGTTATGATTGATTTTACTTATGTGTTTACAACCAACATGATGTTTGATACACGAGATGAATTATTGAAATGGGCTAGAAATGTTGGAAGGGAAAATGGAATTGTTGTTGTGATTTTTAAATCTGAAAATACGACTGCACGACCAAAAACAAAGACAAAATTAATTTTTGGTTGTGAAAGAAGTGGTAAACTTAGACCATGGAAGAATCCTAATCTTACGAGGAGTACTTGGACTAGAAAAACCTTCAGAGTTATCTGTGAAACATGAAATAGATGTCATAGTGAAAAAGTTTGAAGAACTTGATGTACCTGACAAAATTTCACTTAAAAGGTAAATTACAAGATATCGCGTATCCATCGACTACGTCATTTCGTATAGGTATTAATTGATAATTCATAATCTATAATTGATTTATAATAATTGATTTATAGTTGATAATTCATAATTGATTTATAATTTTATTTAATTTAACAGATTTACTTAAATGCAGATTCTCCTATACCACCAGCAAGTAATTTGTGGAAAAGATATTGCAATGAAGAAGCACGACAATGGGAGGATATTTACGGTGATCGCATGCAACATTAATTGCAGATATATTCAGAAACTATAAATGAAGTTGTTGTAAACTGAATTGATAATATTTAATGAAGTTGTTTATTTAATTAACTTGTTTATTTAAATAACTTGTTTATTTAATTAATTTGTTTATTTAATTAACTTGTTTATTTAATTAACTTGTTTATTTAATTAATTTGTTTATTTAATTAACTTGTTTATTTAATTAACTTATTTAATTAATTAAATTGTTTATTTAATTAACTTGTTTAATTATTTTTTTCCAAATCCAAAATGATATCTAAAATACATATAAAAAATAGAGATCCAAAATCCAAATCTAAAATACATATAAAAAATAGAGTTCCAAAATCCAAATCCAAAATACATATAAAAAATAGAGATCCAAAATCCAAATCCAAAATACATATCAAAAATAGATATCCAAAATAGATATCCAAAATACATTTCCAAAATAAATATTCAATACGAAATACAAATTCAAATCCTAAGTCTGCCTATGTCGCCTACGATATGACACTACATTAGTCCAATCTCTACCACCACCCCTCTGAGATCGCAATACCAAAATTAATTCATTGACGAGTGCGATGCCATCAGATAATACTAGCTGTCAACCAAGAAGCTCATCTGCAATTTGTATTGCCCGACGCTGCATTAAAAAAGACATTAATTAATTAAATGATTAATAATATTAATAATGTTATAACTTAAAGTTAAATGAATTTACCGTTGTGACATCTAGAGCATGATTATCATCAGCAGGTTCTGCAACCGTAGGAGCTACATAGACTGGTTCTCTACGAATAATATATGGATGAGAAATCTGACGAAATTAGTCCATGTACTCATTTGCGCACTCTGCAGGTCTGTGTACAATTGCCCCAACATCAACTACATGAACATCATATTGCGTAAACATGATGTCCATTTCCTCTGGTGTGGTCGTCTGGCCTACTATCTAGAAAGGTGAACCAAGGATGGTTTGGACATGTCCATATTGACGCAATACCATATCTGGTAAGTGAGCATACTTCTTGGGACCCCAGCGTATCCATCCTCTAAATAGTGAAACAACCTCAAACGGTTGCTTCAGTCTATGCTCTCTATAGGGTGTCCAACTTATGTCATCAACGTCAATCTTGTCCAGTGCTTTCCTAAATGGAATAACCAAACCTTTATCCCATTTTGGCTTCCATCTAAGTGCTCTCGGATAGTCCTCGTCATAAATCTGAGATAGTCGACAACAATTTGCACACAATGCTGGAAAATGCTCATACACCCACGCCTGCACATATATAATAACATATTCATAAATCAGTAAAGCAACAAACTACAAAATCAGGAAATAAATCAAACTAGGAAAGCAAGCGCAAATACCTGTAATAGTGTCAACCCAGATACCGTTCTAGTCTGATGCATGCTCGCTTCTCGAAGATTGTCGTACAAGTAAGCAAGCGCAACAGAACCTCATGCATATCCCCCCCGCATGAGTTGAGGTATCTGAAGCATTCAAGGTAGGCAACATTCACTGCGAAGGCACTCTTGTCGCTGAACAAGGTGGAATCCACCAAAAATATAAGAAATGCCCTCGCAACCATCTGCCAATGTTGATCAGCGCATTGCTGATGGTATACGTCAAGCAACCAACTATACCGAACAGTGGTTGTCCACGTCATGTTAAACTCAGCATATGCATAAGCCAGACTAACCCCAACTAGCTCACCCAATAATTCTGCAGCTTCATCCTTATTAAATATATTAACGCTAAAAAATGCACCGGTGATGGGTATATGCAGCAACGAAGAGACATCGTCCAAAGTAATGGCCATCTCCCTAATTGGAAGATGAAAGTTGTTGGTATCGCAATGCCATCTCTCGACAAAGGCATAAATTAGACCTTTGTCGATCATCTCGTAGTTGCATTTTAACAATGGATATAAACCGGAACTTTTAACAAGTTCCTTAACCTTTTCATTTTCAATGACAACTTCTTTTAATTTTTTTCCATTGCTAAAAACCCTTAACTCTCTGTGTCCTGAAATAAATTAACCAAACAAATATAAGTTCAAACACATTAACCAAAATTAAATATTTAATTTGATTCAAATATTTACCACGCCATCCCATAGTCATGTCGCAACATGATCCCCATATGTTCTTAAGACAGACCTGTCAACCGGACCCCTAGGATATTCGTCATCTACATCAGGGTGGGCCTCATCAGCATGGACCTTTTTAGGTTTGGCCTCATCTGCTTGCGCCTGTTCTGCTTGTTGCCTCCGTAATCTTCGTTGTTCACGCAATTCAAGTTGAACACGGTGAGCCCGTGTAGAAACGGTTGGTCTAACATGACGACTATCAGGCCCTTCGTCGAGTATAACACGACCGTCTCTATCAGTAAACATTGTCCGCACCATTTCTGCATAAACAAATCATAATCACTATCAAAACAACATAACAATATAACATTTATGCAAGTCCAGAAACATAATGACTTAGTTCACGTACGTGAATTCCACAAGACAACCATTACCTTACGCGAACTGAGTTCACGTACGTGAACTCCATAACAAAACATGTTACTTACATGAACTGAGTTCACGCACGTGAACTTCATCAATCTACGTGAACTGAGTTCACGTACTTGAACACCAACAACCTACGTGAACTGAGTTCACGTCCACATACGTGATTTGAGTTCACGTATTGGATTTTAGTTCACGTATGTCAACACATTCAGAATACATGAACTGAGTACACGTTCCTCACCTAAAAATACCTTCAAACCCAAAAATCCCAGAAAACCTTAAAACACCCCTAAACCTAGAAAACTTCTTCATTCAACAGCCCCATTCAGATTAAATTACAGAGAGTTAAACCCAAAATTCCAAAATGCATACAATTAACCCAAAAACGAAGAACAACAATGGCTTACTTGATTGATTGAAGATGCTTCAAGTGATTCAAGATGGTGTTGAAGGTCTTGAAGATGGTGTTCAAGATGATTGCTTACTTGATTGAATATTAAATTGGGTTTATAAATGAATGAAAAGATTGAAGAATGTAAATGATTGAAGATGAAGAAGATGAACGTGTAAGGTTGAAGAGGATGAAGGTGTAAGGTTGAAGGAGATGAAGGAGATGAATTTAGAAATGTTGTTTAATTGAATAATGAGGGAAGAGCAATTTGAGTATTTTGGATTTTAAAAAAATTTGAGGGGTGTGGGAAGCAAAACTGTTTATAATTTCTAAGGATATAATGGTGCTTCTAGGAGCCATTTTTTTTTCTCCTATTCTTTTAATGGCGAAAAACGGGGTAAAAACATCAAAATAGAGTAAGGTATTATTCTAACTATATTGCAATCAATCCATTACTATACTCAATAATTCTAAATGTATCCAATCAAACCATTACTATATTGCATTCCAAATATTGAGAGAATTTATAGCTTTATGTTGGAGTTGTTATATAATGTAGAATGAAATTTTAGGCATAATTAAATAAAATGTATTAGTCTTTAGTTGTGGACCTATTATATTTTAATTTAAAAAATAACCATGTTTTATTTTCTAAATCACACATTGTTCAAGTGAAAATAAGGAAGACAGTAACAAACAAAAAAAAAAACAATTTGTATCCAATATTTCAATGATTAATAAAGTTATATGTGTCATGCTTACCATGCAATCATAATTCAATTTTTAGG
>JBBPBT010000720.1:1728289-1752109 GCA_037974875.1 Cicer bijugum | reverse complement strand
AGTGAAAATAAGGAAGACAGTAACAAACAAAAAAAAAAAAACAAAACAATTTGTATCCAATATTTCAATGTTTAATAAAGTTATATGCATCATGCTTACCTTCCAATCATAATTCAATTTTTAGGATTTAATAATTCTCAACTCTTTGTTTTAGATTAATTAAAAGAAAAATCCAATAAAAATGATCTAGAGATATAGTAATGAGAGATAGAGTTTGTTTGAAGAGTGTTTGACTTAAGCTAGTGAATATTGATTGTATGTCAAACTCTTGTGTTTATTATCTAATTTATCTTCCTTTAATAGATGAAAAGAAGCTTGAAAACTCAAATAAAGTTAAATATAACTGTTAGACACATTACCCAAGTGTGACATATGATTTAAACATATTAAATATATGTTTATATTGTTGTCCAAAACGTTCTTGTCCAAACCCATAACGTTCTTGCTTTTGAATATGAAGAAAAACGTGAACAAATGTGAGAATGAACTGTTAAATGTTAGTTGGCACTGTGTTTGGTCAGAAGCATGCATAACATTATGCAGTAATAATGCTAGTACAATGTACTTTTGTCATTTGTTAACAATTCATGAATGTAGAGATCATTCTTAATGTTTGTTTTTGCAAGTGGTCCATCAAATATTGACTTTTTATTGCTCATTGAATGTTGGAAAGTCCATATGTTAAATGTCAACATATTTATTGCATGTTGTCATTTCAAAAAGATGATTTTTGTCAATTGTTCTTTAATAGAACAATCAAAACATTTGGACGAATGTTCTTCCTTCATTCTTTTAACAAATGACTTAATAAATGACTCAATCTTGAAATGATTTCTTCTTCAAAGTTGATTCTTCTCATTTTTGAACTGATAGGAATATTTATGATTGCAATGAATTTATTCATCATGAGAGTTCTATATGAGATGAGAAATCTTTTATTGAAGCAATATTGTCGCGGCCTAAATTTTTTGAGTGTTTCTCGATTTCAATGGAGTTGCCACCAAAATTTATTTTAAAATACGGAAAATATTAAGAAACCCATAAAAATAGAAAGAAAAAAAAATTGGTCTTTAAACCCAAATTTTGAGTTCGGGGTCGATTTTGCGTAGGGAAGATATTAGCACCCTACGACATCCGTTAAAAATACGGTTATCTATAATTAATTTGTGCAAAATTAATATGAAATTAAATATATTTACTTTTACTTGTTAAATATGAATATCAATTTTTTGTTTTTGAACGTGATTTTGAAGTAAAAGTATACTTAAAAGAAATATTTTTATTAATGTGTTTGACAAAAGTATGATCTTGCTCCTACGTATCTCCTGGTGCGATGGAGAAATCAAAGTTACGTAGTTCTTTGGTAGAAAAGACGGATGTGTTGATTGTTTTTTAAGGATAATGTGTTTTGTTATTGATAAAAAGTTATTTTGACAACAAAAAAAGAGTCTATTTGATTTAATTAATTATTTTATAGAACGAGTTTCCAAACTATCAAGTTGTACAACTTGTGTATCAGAAATGAAAAGATTAAACAGATGTCACATCTAAATTAATCAAGTTTTAAATGTTTATTTTGGGTTAATTTAAAAACGAGTGTTAGACCTATCAAATTATCAAAACTTGCGTTCTAAAAAATTAAAAATATGTCACATCTAATTAACCCTTCAATATTCGACTATAATTTTATCTTTGATTTTTTTTTTAAAAAATTTAAAATTGATGTTAAATATTAAATAAATTTAAATAATTCTACGAAATAAGATCAGTAATAAACACACAAAAATAAAAATAAAATAAATGGTAAAAAAAAATATATGGACTTGTATTGTGATCTATTAAATAAATAAAAACACATTTTAATTATAAGAAAAAAATACTATATGCAAATGTGAGCTCTTTTGAAAACACTTTTTAATTGAACAAGTGATGGAAATAAAATTCATTTTAATATTAAATAGCCCCACTCCAAGATATAAAAAAATCGATTAATATCATTCATAAATAAAATAATGTTTATTGCTATTTAATTATATCCATCATTATTTATACTAAATGGAATTATAGTTATTAATATGACATAAATACTAGTTAACATAGCAAGCCCACATCACATATATACAACATGGCACAAGCCAACACATCCAAATAGGCTGGCAGAAGCAACGTCCAAACAATTGGCTGGCATAAACAAACAATCTTTCAAAGAAACAAAAGGTAAAAAGCAGAGCATGGCACAAAGTAAAACGTTTAAATCAAATATGGTAGAAAACAAAACAAATTTTAAGCTTTGCAACACAATACAAATGATCTCAACCAAAACACCTTCCATTTCCATATATATGGACAAACAAAATTTCATCTTTCAAATAAATCAACTTAGTTTCAAATTTTAGTTTCCAATCTAATAATATAAAGTTCAAAAAACATATCAAACCCGAAGAGAATGAGAAAATAAATGTCTATTCAAATATCGGTGAAGACAGAGACAATAGTGCAGTGGTGTGCTGTGGAAGTTGAAATGGTGGTGATACCTCCGTTTCTATCTTTTTTTCTTCAATACTCAAAACTGCCCCAAAATCTCTCTGCTTTTTTTGATTTTTTGCCCTTACTTTATAGGCTAAAATGATGAACTTTTGTATTCATTAAATAAAACCAACTTTCTAAATTTTGTATTGTTTTGTAGTAAATATTGAACAACATCATATTTTTTATTTTGAATGCATAAATGATACAATTAACAACGCTAACAATTAAATCATGGAAGGAATTGGCGGGGTAATAGGAATGCGCAAATAAAATGAAAGATTACACATAATAAAAGAGTGAAATATCAGAAAAATAAAAAATAAAATGAAGACATGTTGGCTGGAAAAGAAAGATGTTGTGTTTACAAGAAAAGAAAACCAAAGCGGGAATATGTTGGTGCAAAAGTAAAAATAAAAAAATGTTTGAAAAATGAAGATGTGTGTTGGCAGAACATGCTCAAAAATTGAAAGAAAAAAAATGAAAATGTGAATAAAATGAAAAACAGGAAAATAAAATGAAAATTCAGTGTTGTTGTAATTCACAATTCTTTTTTTCTATTTCTTTTTTTGTTTTATTTTATATTTGGTATTTAATTAAATTTGAAACAGATTTGTAAATTGATAATTTTTTTTATATTTTTTATAATAATTGTAAAATATATATATATATATATATATATATTTGGTTGGATAAAATTAAGTTACTAACGATGTCCGTATTTAATTATATTTACTAGAAAATATGAATATTATCGTTGTAAAAAATAATTAAATATAAAGACACATATTTTGTCTATATAAATTGTAAAGGTAGAAGATGAGATGTGGCAAACAAGTGTGATAAACATGTTTGACAAAGATGAAGAATGATAGTCTCCAGATTGTTACTGATGTGTAGATTAACATAATAAAAATGATCGTCTTCGGATTGATTACTGATGCGTAGATCGACAAAAAATATAAATGATCATCTTCAGATTGAGCATTGATGTGTAGATCGACAAGAATAAAAAAAATAAAAAAATGATCTTCTTCGAATTGGTTACCAATGCGTAGATCGATAGGAATGTAAATGATCGTCTTCAGATAGATTACTGATACGTAGATTGACGAGAAAGTAAATGATCGTCTTCAGATTGATTACCGATGCGTTGATTGACGAGAAAGTAAATGGTCGTCTTTAGATTAGTATTGATACGTAGGTTGGCGAGAAAGTAAATGATCATCTTCGGATTGGTTACCGATACGTATATTGACAATAATTGAAATGATCGTCTTCGGATTGGTTACCAATGGGTTGATCGAAAGTAATGAAGGTGCATACCACAAAGAAGTAGGTCTAGTTTAAGAAGGTAAACAAAGAGAGAGACATATTTTATAAGATATGAATGAGTTATGCACTATGCAAAGTTGTTTAGTATAAAAATAAGATATGAATGATTCATGCATGTTATGCGCTATGCAAAGTTGTTGAGTATAAATTTAGTATAAAAATAAGGTACGTGGTTAAATGGTTCATGTGAGCATAAGTTATGAATGTATGATGCATGATTTATGTCTATAGATAAGTTCTTGTTCATTTCTTTAATTTTCCGACCCTATAATCTTCTACGTCCAAAAGATTCAATGGATGAATGGAGATAACAACCGTTTTTGCATGATGACTCTAGTATATCTCGTGTGACTCCTCTTTTAGAGAAGAAACAATGGGCATTGTCTAAAATGATTACCTTTATCCTTTTTTTTTGACACCTTTATATAAGTTAAGAATCCATCGAGTTTTCATATATATATTTTCAAATGTTAAAATAATTAAATAATTAATTTTTTTTATTTACATATTTCAAATTCCAATATTTATATTCATAAAATATCATTTTTTAAATGCTAGAGCAAATAGTCATAAGACTGAAATAGCTTAAAAACAAGGTAATGTATAGCATCGAATGACAAGATTTGACAATGTAAATTCATTACATTCAATTGGTCAAATCTTGACTGAACCCACTCTACTTCTTCTAGCTTTATTTTCATCAGGACTCTGATCGAGGGGATTTCAACTTCAATGGGAAGCACCGCTTCCATTCCATAAACCAATGAGAAAAAGGATTGTCCCCATTGAGGTGCGAACAAAAGTTCTATAACCATGTAATGCAAAATTTAGCATTTCACGTCAATCCTTATATGTCTCTACCTTATTTTGTATGATGGTCTTGATATTCTTATTTGTTGCTTCTACAACTCCATTCATTTTCGAACGATATGAAGATGAATTATGGTGCTGATTTTTGAAACTATCACACAATTATTTTATCATTTTATTTTTCAAATTAGTCGTGTTATCAATGATAATCTTATTTGGCAAGCTATATCGACAAATCAATTCTCTTTTGATGAATCTAACCACCATGTTCCTTGTGACATTGATGTAAGAGACGGCTGCAACCCATTTTGTGAAATAATCAATAGCTACTAAGATTTTCCTTGCCAATAGTAGCAAACCCTTAAGATTTTCCTTGCCATTTCGTGTCCATTTGCATGAGTTTCAAAAGAACCTTCATGAACCTCTTGAATGATTTTCTCCGCTTCCGATTTATCAACATATCTGAGGAGAATCATATCATGATTTCTCTTATAAAAGCACATAACCATTTAAGAAGAAGTTCGTTGACAAACTCCTTTAAACCCTTTTGTCGTTATCTAAAATACCCAATGGATATTTCTTATTCTTAACATATGATTTTATATTATAAAACCATCACTTGCCATCAGACTCTTCTTCTATTGATAAGTAGTATGCAGATTTATCTCTTTGTTGAATTTTTATGACTGGCACCGGTGCTTAATTCTGAAATTGACGATAATGTGACGAGGCGTCTACTAATTGGTTTTCTTCTCGAGAGATATGGTGAAAAGTAATTTTCTCAAAGTGTTCTATTAATTCTTTAATATGGGTGTGATATGAAATTAATTTGGAATCTCACGTTTCCCACTCTCCTTTTGTCTGATGGATGATCAACAATGAGTCTCCATATACCTCAAGAAATTTTACCTTTGATTTAATAGTTGCTTTAATGTGCATAACACATGTCTCATATTCCGCAATATTGTTTGTGTAATCAAAACACAACCTAGCCATAAATGGAGTGATCTGGTTCTCTTGGGAAATCAAAATGGCCCCAACTCCAAGCCCTAACGCGTTAGAAGCACAATCAAACACCAACGTCCATGGGTTGTTGGACCAAGTACTCTGATAATGCGCTTCATTTAATGGTTTTTTGTGTAACATATAACAAATTGTATTTTGATAACAACATCTACCAACGGGAAATCCTTCTAGTAAAAGCAGGTTTCTCAAACATGTACTTAATTTGGTCCATTTTAGACACCGACCAAGTTGTGTGACATAACATGTATTGCTTCAACCGACGAGCAGTCCGTGTTAATGCACAACATGTTCGTTCAAGTAGTGAATATCTTATCTACTAGATTTGTCATGTTGCCCCAATACACAACCCATTGACTCGTCAAGAACTATTAAGTACATAATAAGCGGTTTCCCAAGGATAAGAGGCATTAAGATTGGAGGTTTTGACAAGTACTGTTTTATCTTTTCGAAAGCTTTTTACAATACTCATTCCATTCAACCTTTTGGTATTTGCGCAACAAATTGTAAATCGGCTCGCATGTAGCACTGAGATGCAATATGAACCTGGCAATGTAATTTAATCTACCCAAAAAGCCACAAACTTTTTTTTCCCGTACGTGGAGCCAACTTTTCTTGTATGGCTCTTACTTTATCATGGTCCACTTCTATCCCTTTTTGACTATTGATAAACCTAAGTAACTTGCTTGATTTTACACCAAAGGTGCACTTAGCAAGGTTTAAATGGAGTCTGAACTTCCTTAGTCACACAAACAACTTTTGAAGGTTAACATGGTCTTCTTCGGGGTTGGTTTCACTCAAATTGGACTTACGGTGAAGGAGATCAGTGCAAAATAACGAATTTTACAAACGGAGAAGTCGGGTATTTTAAAGAGAAATTGAGGTTGTTAAAGTCTAGAAAATTTTTTGACTAGCTAAATGAGTAAAATAAAATATTAAAATTTGAATGAAAACTGAGAAACTTTTCTGGAACAGTTGTTGACCACCAGTGCTAAACGCTAGTCTAATTTGTTGTGTTTCCTAATTTCCTCATCCTTCCAAGCCGCTGCTGTAGCATCATTCCGATTAGTCACATAAAATACACTTCCAAAGACCATTTAATTTTCAAAATTATACCTATACTTTTTATAATAGCCACATAAAATTACTAAGATAGTTAGATAATAGTCAAAATTATAAAAATAAATCAATATAACATCAAAATTTTATATTAATTACTAAATCATAATAAATATATATCACAATTTCATAACTAGTATATTAAAATAAAGGAAATCAAATATGATAATACTACTATCTCAAAATAATTATTTGTAAAATAATAAATTAAAATAAGATATATTTATAATTAATTAAAAATAATTAAATGCACAAAAAAATGTCACATTAATTACAAACTCACATATAAACGTAAAATTGTCTAAATCTTATTCTCTAAAATATTTACACTAAAATACTATTGTTTTAAGAAGAATATATAAAATAATAAAATATAATATTTATTATTTAGGTTCCTCATTTATTCCAATATATACAAGATTAACACATCATAGAAAATACACATATAAAGAAAATTAATCATAAAAATAATCAATATATATTCTAAACCTATTTTAGCACCAAATTAGTTATCCAAAATTTTATTTAATTAATAAAATAGTTTATTATCAAATTTTGGGTGTTACATATAAAACTAGCACATCTTAGAAAGCATTGATATAACGAAAATTAGTCACAAAATTTATCAACATATATTCTAAAATAATTTTAATCATCAAATTAATTATTTAAAACCTTATTCAATTAATAAAATAGTTTATTATAAAATTTAGGGTGTTACAAATGTAGATCCAAGAAAGTTCAAAGAGATGATGATGAAGCTGAGGACACAAGTTTAGTTGATGTGTTATTAATGGCTACAAGAAAATCAAATGATGACTGCCCGTAATTGTGGTATCTTGACATAGGTTGCTCTAATCTTAAAGTGCTTAGGACAGATGGAGGTGATGATTATCAATTCCACGAGTTCCATGAATTCTATGACAACGAGGGAATAATTCATGAATTGACTACACCATATACACCACAATATAATGGAGCTGCAAAAACGAGAAAGATAACCATTCTTAATATGGCAAGAAATATGTTGCAGAGAGAAAAGTGCCTCACAAATGTTGGGGAAAAGAATTTTCAACAACAATATACATTTTGAATAGATGTCCAACCAAGAGACTAGGTAGTATGAAACACGAAGAAGCTTGTATTGGAAGAAAGCTAGATGTGAATCATATGAGAGTGTTTGGCTCATTGTGCTTCAGGCATGTGCTAGCATAAAATAGAAAGAAGCTTGATGAAAGGGCTGAAATAATGGTGTTGTTGGGTTATGATACAACTTGAGCTTACAAATTGTATGATCCAAACAAGAACAAGGTGGTTATAAGAAGAGGCATATTGGTGGATGAATCAAGAGGATCAAACTAGAAAATGAGTGAAGCCAGCTCGAGTAGTGCAACCAGCATTGACATAGCTGCCAACTCTATTAGTACAACCAGTTCCTGAGTCTGTGAGAAGGATCAAAAAAGCTAGACAACCTTCAGTCAGATTGCAACCATATGAATTAACATCTGACTCAGTCACCAAGGCAAATGGAGAATTCGTTTTTCTATGTTGGCTGAATCAGAACGAGTAATTGATGAAAAAATATTAAGTGATCCTAGATGGAGATTTGCAATGGAGGATGAGCTTAAAGCAATAGAGAGGTTGTTAGATACATGGCCTGACTTGTAGCCCATGGATTCTTTGCAGAAACATGGACTGGACAATGATGAGGTGTTTTCCCTAGTAGCTAGAATTGAAACAGTGAGGATGGTAGTCTCAATGACCAGTTACAAAGGTTGGTCTATGCATCAGCTAGATGTCAAATCAACATTCCTCAATGGCACACTAAAGAAGAAGTGTATGTAAAGCACCAACCAGGATATGTGAAAATAGGCAAAGAATATAGTGTGTACAAGCTAAAGAAAGCTCTATATAGCCTGAAGCAAGCCTCTAGGGCCTGAAAAAAGAGGATTGATAGATTCATCATAGAGCAGCAGTTTGGAAAGTGTGTGAATTATCATGTAGTGTATGTGAAAAAGGCAAAAACATCACCTGTATTATTGATATGCCTTTATTTGGATGACTTGCTAGTGACTGGAAGTGATGAAGCACAAATTCAGGTGTTCAAGATTAGAATGGAGCATTAGTTTGAGATGTTTGATCTAGGCATGCTATCATATTTCCTTTGCATTAAGTATGAAACCAGAAAAAATGCAATTTTTATGTATCAAATTGGACTTACGGTGAAGGAGAACAATGTAAAATAACGAATTCTACAAACAGAGAAGTCGGGTATTTTAAAGAGAAATTGAGGTTGTTAAAAATCTAGAAAATTGTGTTTAATTGACTAGCTAAATGCGTAAAACAACATATTAAAATTTGGACGAAAACTGAGAAACTTTTCTGGAACAGTTATCGACCACTGGTGCCAATCGATAGTCTAATTGGTTGTGTTTCCTAATTTCCTCATCTTTCGAAGCCGCTGCTGTAGCATAATTCCAATTAGTCACATAAAATACACTTCCAATGACCATTTAATTTTCAAAATTACACCTATATTTTTTAAAATAGTCACATAAAAATGGAATTTTTTATGCATCAAAAGAAGTATGCAAATGATGTATTGAAAATATTCAAAATGCTAGATTGCAATGGAACTAGAACCTCAGCAGGGTTGGTACTATCAAATGAGAGCAATAAGGCCATATATTGTATATAGAGAAGCCTAGGACATCACACTACATGGCTACAAAAAGGATTTTGAGATACATCAATGAAACTATTGAGCTTGGCCTACTGTATCCCACAAATTCGAATGGAGATGAAGTTGAACTTATTGGCTTTACTGATGCAAATTGGTGTAGGGATAAGGATGAAAGTAAAAGTACCACGGGATCTATGTTCATGATCAATAACTCACCAATCTCATGGTATTTGAAGAAGCAAAATATTGTAGCCTTGTCTAGATGTGAAGCTGAATATGTGGAAGCATCAATGGCAATTTGCCAAGCTATATGTTTGAATGAATTAATCATAGAATTGGGACTAAAGAATTAATGAAGCAGTAAAATTGAAGATAAACATCAAATCAACAATTGGTCTAGCAAGACATCCAAGTGTTTATGGAAGGAGCAAGCACATATAAACAAGGCTTCATTTCCTAAGAGATCAAGTGATGAAAGGAAAGATACAACTAGAGCATTGCAGTATCAATGATCAAAAGGTGAAGAACAATCTTGGATTAACATTAATTGAATCACTTTGAATTAGGGAGCATGTTAAATGTAATTAAAGTGATTTGTAGTTAGTTAGGGATGTTAGAATACATTTAGAAATAGTTAAGAAGGTTAGATTATGTTTTGACAGTTACAACTAAATTCCATTTTTTGAATATTCTATTTTGTTCTCTCTTCTTCTCAATTTTAATTCTTCTCAATTATACAACTTGTTCTAACAAACCGGTGTGACGGAGAAATGAAATGTATTTGGTGTTGGTGATGGAGGATTGAGGAAGGATTGTATTGTTTTTTCAAGTTTTTATTTATTTATTTGTTTTTGGTTTTGTAACGATGGATTATTGCAATATAATATGAGATAGGAAAGGGAAAATTCTAGCAACAACCCTAACAAATTAAGTGTGTGTTTTAACTAATAAAGGAAAATTCTAGGTTGATTCTAGTAAATTGTTGGTAAGATATTCAAGTCAAATGAAAATCAATCAAATACATTCCATTCATTTGTTTTAAAATTTAAGTTTGATATAGTTAATAGAGTTTAGATGAATAATTCTAATTGGTCTTGGAAACATACCCATAATTTTTTAAAGACGTCTCACCAAGAAAAATTGTTACAAATTTTAGGTGAAATAAAAATATAAGTAATTTACGCATTTTGCATTTGTAAATGTTCTAAGTAATAGGTGTATGTATTTAATTTTTACTTTATTACATGTAAAATTTCTAATTAATAGGTGTATTTATTTTATTTTATTTTCAAACATATCCCTTATTAATACTATTTATGTTGAAAAAAGAAAAAAAAATTCAAATTTAAAATATTTATGTATAAAAGGTATTTTATAAACATCAACATAAAAAATTGACACATTATAATCAATACCTACTTTTCTTAATATTCATAGAAAAAATAATTAAAACTTATAAATAAGGATGAAGATAGTATTCTTAATATTTGTAGAAAAGAAAACGAAAATATATAATTAAAAATGGAGATAGTAATTAAAATTCAAACATAAACAAACACTAAGTTTTCACGGTACAAAAACATGATATTTTTTTTTATAAATAATGACAATAATTTTATAACTCATAGCTTTGAAAACTAAAAAATAAAACAAGTAAAAACACTAAATCTTAAGCAACACAAACAATTATTAAATAGAGTAACTCATTCAAAAGATAGTATTGAAGTCCAAAGATATCTACCAATACCACAAAATCAACGATAGTAAAAAAAAACACTTACAATATAGTGAAGTACAAGCCTCTGGTACATCTGTTCCACAAGAAAAGCTCCATTAATTGCTTGTCATGATCGTGTTGAATATAACCTATATACAAATATATTATATAGAGGAGACATTAGGAAGATGTGAGTTTATCTTTCATCATTTAAAATGAATAAAGTCATACATAGATTAACACACGTTCGTGAATCATATATATATGGATAAATTTTCAATGCTGAAACATGCACTACTTGAAATTCATGTGGGGTAAAAATTAACATAGGACCAATTAGTGAAAGAAAGAAAAAAACTGCTTTAATATATAAATAAGGGAATGCAAATAACGGAAAGATATATTCATATAGCGTCACAAGATCGAGGAAAACATACTTGAATTAGTCGATTAATTTTAAATGAAAATTTAATTATAATCGGTCAAAGTAAAGGATTGTAGGAACTACACTTTAAAAACTTATTTATACTCCATAAATACCAATTGTACAAATCATAATAAATTTACATCAATTTAAATAAACCAATTTTACTTGGAGTTTATCTGTTCTTCAAATTTACTTACGTTATTTTAATTATTCTTAAATAGTTATTTACATAAATTGTCAAAATTAAGACTCTTTGGAACATTTAAGGAATTCACAACCAATCAACCATTTTTTTCATTGAGGTAATTGCATATGGTCGATTTGATTTGCTAAAAAACAATAGAACTAGATAACCAAATTTTTGTTGTACCCTATTTTCTTTAGAAATTGGTCATGAGACTGAAATCAAGAATACAAAAAGCATAAATTAGGGCACCTCATAAAACAACGGTACAGTTTTTTGTCCAAGGTACAAGTAATCAATAATACTAAAATATCTTTTTAAATTTGCTACTGAAATTTTATTTCCATTTTCTACTATCTCATGTCTCTATCCTCTATCTCTTTATCACTCTTTTTTCACTCTCTCTCTCTCTCTCTCCCCTTCTTTCTGTTGTCTAACATCTCTCTTTTTATCGTTTCATCTCTCTCTCTCTCTTATCTCTTCATCTTATCTCTTTTTGCACTCATGTGTCTCTCTCCCTCATATCTCTCTCATGTATCTCTTCCTCTATTTCATATTGATGCCTCTTGGCCCTTTCTACACACACGTCTCTCTCTTATCTTTATATATCCATCTCATGTCTCTCTTTTTAAACCTTCAATCTCTCCCTCCTTTTAGACTAAGTAATCGTAATAAACAACTATTAGCTAAATTACCGATAAACTTTCATATTTGTCAATAATTGTCTTAAAAACTTTTCCTAAAATTAGAATAATTATTAAATGTCTCTTAGGAAAATCATGCATCATCTTTTTTTCTTTAACTAATTTTAACTCATCATAATAAGAAAGGCCCATAAAACAATGTTTTAATCAAAAGTCACTTAGTGTTACCAACCTTTTGTATGGGTAACAATTACAAAAGAACAATTATAGTATTCAATAATGGCTAAATCGTTGTAGAAATAATATACCAATTAAAGCAACATGTATTTATGCATAAATTAAAAAGCATCATAGGATAAAAGTCAATGCACAAATCTATCCTTTGTAATATATTAAAACAAATTCTCAACTTTCATTGAATGACACATCAGACACTAATGTGTCACATCACCTATATTCCTCTGTCACACTTTCATATGCTTCAACAATTTATCTCATACATGTTATTTCTCAATTTAACTTTTACATCATCAAATACATATCTTGATAACCCACACACGAAAGTTCTTCATGAAAATAATTTTACTATTAAAGCTTCTCATAAAAATAATTTTATTGTCTTCTCACTTCAATCAACTTTTAATATTTTACATCATATCTTATAGTATCTCAAGAATTATTCTTTCAATTACTTCTTAAACTTTGATGGAGAGTACTCTTTAGATAGAAAGTTTTGTTGTTTACACAACCTTACATCGTTCATGGTTTCTCAATTCTCCCCCCCAAATATCAATGGAAAATGTGAGATTGTGTAACCTATTGGTGACTTCCGCAGTTGGATCAATTCATTAATAATAAAAGACATCAAATAAACAAATAAGAAACCAAATATCTAATAAGAAAAGTCATTTGTTGTAATCACTAATGATAATGGTCGCACGAAAAGGAGGAGCTGTGAAGACCTCTAGATAGGAATGCACACAATATCATTTTTCAGTTGTTAAGACATAATTTCGAGTAAGTGTTGAAAAACATCAATCAACTATGAACTATACATACTGACGATTGATTGAAACATTTAGGAGAAAAAGTATTCAAAAATGAAAAAAGTGCATAAAGAAAGGAAAAGTTTTTTTTTAAGCTAATGGATCTCGACTATATAATTAGGGTGCTTTTAATTTGTTTTCATCACTTAATTTGTTGGTATATTTTTGGTTGGTAATTGAAGTTTTGTGCATCTCTGTTTTGCAATATTGAAAGCATCTCGACTATACAATTGTTCATGCATGTGTATTTATATATGCCTTGTGGAATTTCAGCTAATTAATTAACTAATTCTTGCATTTTTATGTGAAAATTATCTTGAAAAGGATGAATTTAAATTAATAATGTTCTAACTTTGTTTGCTATCATTTGCTTTAATTTTATTTATAGGTTTAAGATATGAATGCAAAGTGATTTAATAGGACTGATGATATACTGAAAATATTGGATTTTGTTCTTTGTGTTTTGCATTTTTACTGGATTGTTCTTGATATTGTTAAATCAAGTGCGTGTTTTAAATAATAATGGAAAGTTCTATTAGATTATATATCACTGCTTTGTAAAATAGTCAGTTAGTTAGTTTTGGCAGTTAGTTACTTATCTAAGTTAGTTAGAGATTATGCAAGTTGGTGTGAGTTCATTGTAAAATTTAATTATCAATTCAATCAATTGATGAAATTCAATGTGGTATCAGAGCCAAATCCATTTATCATGCCCAACTTTGACACTCTAGATTTGGTCACATTTCTGATAAGAACATTAGATCTTTAAGCAATAAAATACCTTTTACAATAGCAAATCAATTTACTTCATCTATGTGTCAAATATGACCTCTTGTTAAATTTAGATGATTGTATTTTCATTCTTATAATCACATCTCTGATGTTCCTTTTGCTTTGCTGCATTGTGATATTTTGGGTCCGAATGGCCACCCTACCTATGATGGAAAAAGATACTTTCTCACAATGGTCATGGCTTAGTTCGGTGTCACTATTAAATGCCTTCGATCTGACAATGCCAAGGTATTATCCCTCACCCAATTTCTACAAAACCAAGGCACCTTGCTTCAGTTTTCCTGTGTTGAAAGGCCAAAATAGAATTCTGTCGTAGAACTCAAACTCCAACATTTGTTGAATGTTGATTTTTCAGTCCAAGGTGCCAAATACTTTTTAGGGAGAATGTGTTGCTACTGTAGCCTTCTTGATCAACAGATTGCCCTATCCAATTCTCAAGGACATATCTCATTATCAGGTTTTATATGGTAAGGGTTCGAATTACAACTATTTATTTTCTTTTTCCTATTTGGCCTATGCCGCCACATTGCTATCTAGTCGCAAAATGTAGTGTTGGAATTGGTGGAAGTAGATGTAGTGTTGGGTGGGAGACGTGTTAAATGTACTTAAAGTGATTTGTAGTTAGCTAGATATGTTAGAATACAATTAATAGTAGGTAAGAAAGTTATAATTCTATTTTGACAGTTAGTGCTCAAACTGATATAAATTTGGAAATTGGAGAATATTTTCTAGATGCAGTTAATCAATCTCCATTTTTGGAACATTCTGTTTTCTTCTCTTTTCTTCTCAACTTCAATTCCTCTCAACTATACAACTTGTTCTAATAATTGACATCAAGAGCTTGGGTTCTAAACCTTGGGGAACATGAGTGAAAGTGTGAGGGGAATCCAAAAATGGGAAACACAAGTGTAGGTCAAAGAAAGAAATAAGACATGAATGAAGGATGGACAATACAAACTATTGCAGATGGAAGAAGATTAAGTTGTGGCATATTACTTCAATCATGTGCAGGTTGTTGTTAATTATATGAGAACCAAATGTGCAACACAAGAAAGGCAATGGTAAATTAAAGTGGTACAAGAAGTATGACTCTGGTGAAGGGGCTAGTGACTCCGATGAAGGGACTGGAAATTCAAGAAGTTAGAACACAAGGGATAACAACAACAAGAATTTGAAAGACAAGAAGAAATTCAACAAAAAAGTGATCCAATGTTACAATTGTCAAAAATGGGGAAATTTTGCGAATGAATGCTGTGACACCTAAACCCCAAAATAATATATATTAATTATTACAAGAATTTATAAATTTAATTTGCAGTGGATAAAGAAAATCTATTTTTTTTTTTGAAATAAAACTTTTATATCAAATTTAGGATCTCACATTTCTCAACATTTAAACTTTTCCTTTTATAAAAGAGTAGAGTTTTCATAAAAGAGTTGTTTCTAATTAAATAAATAAATACAACTTATGACTCCCATTTCTGGTATCACCTATCAGAGTGAGCTTCAAAACTCATTAACCTATAATAATTGCGATTTCACAAACGCAGGGTCAAATCAGTCAAACACAAACAACAAAGGATGTGAGTTTTGAGATCATGTTAATAGTATAGTATAAATAAGAACACATAAACAATCATAATAGACCGTATCATAATCACATAATGATATATCGAAATATTTAAATAGTATCATACTATATCATAAGTCACTCAAGTAAAATAATCATCTCATTATATAATATGCATCAAATAATCTAATAGTAATTATTATTACATTTGAAACACATCAATCACAATTAAGCAATCACAAGGAAATGCAATACTAAGTATGAACTTAGACTCTACTTCAAAATGTGGTACCATTATAACTATGAAGTACTTGGAGTTACTTTAATATTCTCATCACAAATTTATATTAATCATACCTCATAACATAAACTTATCACAAATTTATAACATCACAATTATTAATCATACATCATCATCACCACATAAAATTATCACAATGCATTCATTTTTTATCATCACATCACATAAACTCATCTAATCAAACATATACATAAAATTCATTCAACATTCAATATCACAATATTATCAAATATCACACATTTAACAAAATTAAATCACATACCACACATTTAATGAAGTTAAATTAATCAACTCCTTATAAATATTTTTATTCCACATTTTAATTTTTCAATTCCCATATTTTCACATTAATTAATTTATCACTCAAAGAGACGAACGTAGTGAGCCCTAGATGAATCATTTGGAAATACAGTTTTTTAGTTCATCTAACAATATATTATATTGATGAAGTCAAACGCTCTCTAACCCGTTACCTTATTTTGACGTTTTCACTCACAAATATGATTCCACGAGCAAATAGTCTTTTTTATTTGACTCTTTGTCCTTCAATCGATCTAACTCGACAATTTATGGGTAAAGATCTAAATAAATTACGAGAAGATACTCTAAAAACTAAATTTGATATTCTGTCATGGAAAATTACCATAAATCATAAACCCAATCACTGGATAATATAGCCATTTTTCACACGGTCGTTTTGGCGTTGGTTTCACTCAAATGGGGCTTACGGTGAAGGAGACCAGTGCAAAATAACGAATTCTACAAACCTAGAAGTCGAGTATTTTAGAAAGAAATTGCAATTTTAAAA
The DNA here is from genome assembly GCA_037974875.1 of Cicer bijugum. Classification (NCBI taxonomy): domain Eukaryota; kingdom Viridiplantae; phylum Streptophyta; class Magnoliopsida; order Fabales; family Fabaceae; genus Cicer; species Cicer bijugum. Next base: position 1,735,124 of record JBBPBT010000720.1, on the reverse strand, counting down.
ATGAAGAAAATTGTATTTAATTGACTAGCTAAATGAGTAAAACAACATATAGAACTTTAGACGAAAACAAATAAACTTTTCAAGAAAAGTTATCGACCACCGGTGCCAAACGATAGTCTAATTTGTTGTGTTTCCTAATTTCCATATCCTTCCAAGCCGCTGGCGTAGCATCATTCCGATTAGTCACATAAAATACACTTCCAAAGACCATTTAATTTTAAAAATTATACCTATATTTTTTTTAAAATAGTCTCATAAAATTACTACCATAGTTAGATAATAGTCAAAATAACAAAAATAAATAAATATAACATCAATATTTTATATTAATTACTAAATCATAATAAATATATATATAAAATCACAATGTCATAACAAGTATAATAAAATAAAAGAAATCAAACATTATAATACTATTATCTCAAAATAATTATTTGTAAAATTAAAAATTAAAATAATATATATTTAGAATTAATGATATATAATTAAATAAACATTTAATATTAATCAAACACATAAGAAAATGTCACATTAATTACCAACTCACGTATAAACGTAAAATCGCCTAAATCTTATTCTCTAAAATATTTACACTAAAATACTATTGTTTTAAGGAGAATATATAAAATAATAAAATATAATATTTATTATTCATATCCCTCATTTATTCAAATATGTACAAGATTAACACATCATAGAAAATACACATATAAAGAAAATTAATCATAAAAATAATCAACATATATTCTAAACAAAATTTAGCCCCAATTTAGTCATCTAAAATCATATTTAATTAATAAAATAGTTTATTATCAAATTTGGGGTGTTACATATCAAACTAGCACATCATAGAAAGCATCCATATAACGAAAATTAGTCACAAAATTTATCAACATATATTCTAAAATAATTTTAATCATCAAATTAATTATTTAAAATCTTATTCAATTAATAATATAGTGTATTATAAAATTTAGGGTGTTACAAATGCAGATCCAAGAAAGTTCAAAGAGAGGATGATGAAGTTGAGGACACAAGTTTAGATGAAGTGTTATTAATGGCTACAACAGAATCAGATGATGACTGCATAGAGTAGTGGTATCTTGACATAGGCATCTCTAATCTTAAAGTGCTTAGGACAGATGGAGGTGGTAATTATCAATTTCATGAGTTCCATGAATTCTATGACATAGAGGGAATGATTCATGAAGTGACTACACCATATACACCACAACATAATGGAGCTGTAAAAACGAGGAACATAACCATTCTCAATATGGCAAGAAGCATGCTTAAGGGAGAAAAATGCGTCACAAATTTTGGGGAAAAGAATTGTCAACAACAATATACATTTTGAATAGGTGTCCAACCAAGAGTTTGGGCACTATGAAACTTGAAGAAGCTTGCACTAGAAGAAAGCCAAATGTGAATCATATGAGAGTGTTTGACTCATTGTGCTTCAAGCATCTGCTAGCTTAAAATAGAAGAAAGCTTGATGACAGGAGTAACACACTGATTTTTAATAGCGCGATTGTATTTTTTTTTAAACGAATTCACAAAACAAAGAAATAAAGAAAAAAATACTTTTTAATAAAATATTTAAGTCGTAAAATAACGACAAAATTCAACAAATATATACAGGCAGCGGAAATAGTTTTTGAAACAAAAACCCAAAGTATTTAAGCAACAAAATATACCGAGGCTATGAGACCTAACAGACATAGTTCATACCCTTGGGATATTCTCGGCAGACATCTGTACAAAAGCACTGCCCCAAAAATTTTAACTCCCTCACGTCGCATCAAAAAGTGGTACAAGGACCCATCCAAATTGAAATGAATACATCCACAAAAGAAAAAAAACTAGCCCCTATACAACCATCTAATCTCATCATGTTACAAAAGCTATACAACCCAGGTGATCTCCACGCGCCCTACAAAATCCCTTGACACAACATCGATCAGATATGACTAACTACCTTCCCATCTCCAGGATACTAACCGATAGGATGATCCTGGTTCTCATATGAGGGCAAAACCCAGATTTCCACAATAATTGTAAAGGATCACCAACCGAAATTAACAAATATCACATAGCTTTTAAATTTCAAATGCACAAAATAACCTTTCAACTTAGCATACTCCTTGAAAGGGTTTTCATATGCCAAACATGCATAATCAAAGTGGAAAAATGAAGTTTTTAACAAAACTACACTTTTGTATTCGAGTACAACATCTTTGTATTCGAATACATTGCTAATTCATAAGTCAGTAGCAAAATCAGGACAACTATATTCGAATACAGTGCTACTTCATAAGTCAATAGCAAAATCAACACAACTATATTCGACTACAACATCCTTGTAGCCGAATACAAGTGCGAAATAAGTGAAAAATCCTTCAATATTGTATTCGACTACCTCCTAGCGTAGCCAAATACAACTGCAAAATAGTGCAAATTTCAGTTTTAAAAAGGTTTCGCAATCAATCAACACTTACACACAAATCCAAACAATCACACTTACCAATTACAACACAATCACAAACAACGACTATGTATATACAATCATCACAATACATCAAACATGACTCGCGTGCAAAGTACCCTAATGCAATGCGTATATGCCAAAATGCATGATTCCGAAATTTCAACCAAAACCCTCCTCGAAGGGGCGTAAATCATAATTGTATTGCCTATCACAAACCTGGCACTAATTACCAAGGTGCCACCCATCACAGGCTTGCACGATTTACTAAAGTGTCGTCTATCACAGGCCTTACACTATTTTCTAGAGTGCAATCGCTCATAGATCAACATGTTTTAGAGTGCAATCTCTCACAAATCAGCACGACGCAATAATCCCCTTAAGGATAAGTTGAACCAACAAATCATATGGCATCATCTCGTGGCCCATCCAGTCACCACTATCACCATGGCCCATCCGATCACCATGTACTATGAAATGCATGAACATACTCTGACTCTTTTACCACAACCATTAAGTAAATGCATCTATTAAAAGATTTCCCATTTTTAATACTCATTTAACATTAATGATTTTCAAATACAACACATAGCATACTCAAGCATACTTTTTTCACCACCACACATCAAATTTAATCCACAATTTACATTAAATTCGATCAATTCCAATTCCACAAAATCCACACCAAGTCCAATCATCAATCACCCATAAATTTCCACATTTTCAAACATAAATCACGCCAAATTAATTTTCACAAACCACACCTCAAACATCTCAAATTTAATTTCCCTAAAACACACATAAATGAATTAAATTCCTTTTCCACAAAATTACACATCAATTTCACCAAATTCCAACTCCTTAAATACACATATAGCATCCTATATGCAAGCTAAAAATTTGGAAGGAGCCCTTACCTCTGTTGTAGCTTTAACAAGCGATTAGGACATCGCGATTAATTCTCTTAAAATTTCCATTCATGTCGTTGCTTCGAAAACTAGCTCACTTGCACTGCAACGTGGCAAGGAGCAACTTTCCCTTCTGTCACTTCTCGCAAGGAAGCTTAGATCTAGAAGCAAAGTTAGGATTTGTGTTTAAAGGTTTTGAAAACCACTAACACAGTTTCTTTGTTTTCGAAACATAGAAGAAGAAGGAAGAAATTTGCGAGGCAGCTAGGAAATCTTTTCTTTCTCATCCACCAAGACCCTTGTTTCTCTTCTTAAGACAAAAGAAAGAAAAAGAAAGGAGAAGGAAGTAGGAGATGAACTCGTGAGGCAGAGAAAAAAAGAAAAGGAAGACGTTCGCATGGTAGAGGAAAATGTTTCTGTTTCTTTCCTTTTACTAGCCTTGCTTTCACACACACACACACATATATATATATATATATATATATATATTACTAACTTAATAAATAATATATATATATATATATATATATTAACTCGCCAAATAATATATATATATATATAGATATATAAAATTAAACTAATCCAAATAATATCGAAATACTTTACACCACATCATTTCACTCACATGTCAAACTATTTTGATAAAAATATTTACTCTAGTCGCAACTCTATTGATAGATAAATTTTTTCAGCAACCATAGATAATGTTAACAAAACTGCCTGGTATTAAATTCTTCATAATGTAAAAAAAGTATTTTTCGACAAATAATTTTAAACGGGTCTCAATATATATATATATATATATATATATATATATATATATATATATATATCAAACATATTACAAACTCTAACAAAATAAGCTTTTGGTACTTAATTCGCAAAATAAATTAAAATTGGGCTAAATGTCTCAGCAATTCAACACAAAGAAATACTAAAATTGCATAAATTATTAATTACAACTAAGGGTCTTACAACGGGGCTGAACAAATGGTGTTGTAGGGTTATGATGCAACTAAAGCTTACAAATTGTATGATCCAAACAAGAACAAGGTGGTGATAAGTAGAGGCATATTGGTGGATGAATCAAGAGGATGGGACTGGAAAATGAGTGAAGCCATACCAACTGACTCCATCAGTCCAACCAACAATGCATAAGTAGTGGAACGTGATGAAGGCCAGCCAACATAAACAGCTAGTCAACCAGTTCTTGAATCTGTGAGAAGGTTTGAAAGAGCTAGGCAACCTTCAGTCAGATTGCAACCATATGAAGTAACATTTGACTCAGTCATCAATGCAGATAGAGAATTAATTCATTTTGCTTTGTTGGCTGAATCAGAATTATTAACTGATGAAGAGGCATTAAGTGATCCAAGATGGAGATTAGCATTGGATGATGAGCTCAAAGCAATAGAGAAGAAATAGACCTTGGAATTGATGACCCTTCGAGTAAATAAGAGATTAATTGATGTAAAATGGGTATATAAACTCAAATTGACGTCTGGTGGAGAGGTTGTTAGGTACATGGCCAGACTTGTAGTACATGGATTCTTGCAGAAGCATGGACTAGACTATGATGAGGTGTTTTCCCCAATAGCAAGAATTGAAACAGTGAGGATGGTAATCTCAATGGCCAGTTACAAAGGTAGGTCTATGGCTCACTAAAGAAGAAGTGTATGTCAAGCACCCACCAGGACATGTGAAAATAGGCAAAGAAGACAGTGTGTTCAAGCTAAAGAAAACTCTACATGGCCTGAAGCAAGCCCCTTGGGCTTGAAACAAGAAAATTTACATATTCATCATAGAGCATAATTTTGAAAAATTTGTGAATGATCATGTTGTGTATTTGCAAAAGGCAACAACATCACATGTTTATTGAAATGCCTTTATTTGGACGACTTGCTAGTGATTGGAAGTGGTGAAACACAAATTCAAAAGTTCAAGATTAGAATGGAGAATGAGTTTGAGATGTTTGATCTAGGCATGCTATCATATTTCCTTGGCATTGAGTATGAAACCCGGAAAAATGGAATTTTTATGCATCAAAAGAAGTATGCAAATTATGTATTAAAAATATTCATAATGATAGATTGCAATGGAACTAGTTCCCCAACAGAAGCATGGTTAGTATTGTCCAAGGAGGGCAATAAGGAGATGATTGACCCAACAATCTTCAAGGAAATTGTAGGATCCTTGAGGTAATTGTGCATCATAAGGCCATATATTGTATATAGTATTGAGTTGATTAGTAGATACATGAAGAAGCCTAGACATCAATGAAGCAGTAAAGTTGAAGATAAACATCATATCAACAATTGATCTAGTAAGACATCCAAGTGTTTATGGAAGGAGCAAGCACATATAAACAAGGTTTCATTTCCTAAGAGAACAAGTGATGAAAAGCAAGATAAAGCTAGAGCATTGCACTATCAATGATCAAAAGGTGAAGAACAATCTTGGATTAACATCAATTGAATCACTTTGAATTAGGGAGCTTGTTAAATGTAATTAAAGTGATTTGTAGTTAGTTAGGGATGTTAGAATACATTTAGAAATAGTTAAGAAGGATAGATTATGTTTTGAAACTTACTGCCCAATTCCATTTCTTAAAAACATTCTATTTTCTTCTCTCTTCTTCTCGATTTTAATTTTTCTCAATTATACAACCTGTTCTAACAAAATAATGTGACAGGGAAATGCAATGTGTTTTGTTTTGGTGATGGAGGATTGAGGAAGGTTGTATTGTTTTTTTAGGTTTTTATTTATTTATTTCTGGTTTTGTAACGAGGGACATGGAAATGGATTAATGCAATATAATTTGAGATAGAAAAGAGAAGTTTATTTTCTATTGTTTCTATAATGTATGTTTATAAAAGATGTAAATTAATTAGACTATTTTTATGGGTTTTATGTTTTTATTAATTCAAATAATTAATTTAAAACTTAGGTGAATAATAATTAATAACATGTAGATCAAAATTAACATTAGTTAAATATAGTCAAAATTAGACCAAGGATTAAGAATAAAAACCGGATAAAATTGATGGTAAAAGTCTCTAAAGAAGATATGAGATAAAATCGCCCAATTTAAAATTTTGGAAAAAAAGTACATTTGGATTTAACTATTTTCCTATATGAGTCATTTTCTTGTATTTTATCCATATTTTTCCTTAACAGATTATCAACTCACCATCGCTAAATTCAACTCACGAAAACATTGCAATTAATATTTTACATTCAGTGTTTTTCATAAGAATGTACTTCTTATATTAATATTATAAATGATATTAATCAATTTCTTTGAATTATCATCAATTAATTTTTTTATAAGTACAGAATTTATTAAAAATGAGTACAAGAAATATTAATCAAACTTATACATCATACCAACATATACAAATTAAATTAGCAGCAACCCTAAGGTTGATTCAAGTAAATTGTT
>JBBPBT010000720.1:1708830-1727717 GCA_037974875.1 Cicer bijugum | reverse complement strand
ACATCAAAGATAAAAAATTGAGACCTTATATTCAATACCTACTTTTCTTAATATTTGTAGAAAAAGAAAATTTATAAATAAGGATGTAGATAGTATTCTTACAATTCAAAGAAAAATATTTTTTTTTAATTAAGAATGGAGATAGTAATTAAAATTAAAACGTGAACAAACACTAATTTTTCACGTTTCAAAAATATGATATTTTTTATAAATAAATACAATAATATTATAACTCATAACATTGAAAACTAAAAAATAAAGCAAGTGTAAACACTAAATCTTAAACAACACAAACAGTTATTAAATAGAGTAACTCGTTCAAAAGATAATATTGAAGTTCAAAGATCTCTACCCATAGCACAAAATCAACGACATTAAAAAAAATTCTTAAAATAAAGTGAAGTACAAGCCTCTAGTACTTCAGTTCCACAAGAAAACCTCAATTGATTGGTTGTCTTGATCATGTTGAATTTAACCTACGTACAAATATATTATAGAGGAGACATAAGGAAGATGTGAGTTTATCTTTCATCATGTAAAATGAATAAAGTCATACAAGATTAACACACGTTCGTGAATCATATATATTTATGGATAAACTTTCAATGCCAAAACATGCACTACTTGAAATTCATGTGGGGTCAAAGTTAACTTAGGAAAATATGGATTGAGAGGTTATGCTATATGCCATATGTAAAGTGTGACACCCCTCTAGATTGTATATATTCATAGTGTGCACTCTCATGAACACAAGACGGGCGATGACATCCTCAAGAAAACAATTGAAAGTGTAAACTCAATGAATCACTTTCTTCTCATAAAAACTAATATATATGAAACACTAATATATATATATATATATATATATATATATAACTCACAAGTGAACAAAGCTAAAAACTTGAATGTTGAAGCCTTAAACATAATAGAGAAATCAAATATAAGAGAAACAACATTTATGATGATGAGCAAATAAAAATAATTAAAGGCTGTAACATAACATATAATTTTTTTTTACCTATAATTGTAACCCACAAGCACCTACAAATATGATTTACACAAAATCCATGACGATAAAGGGGACACTCCAAATTTCGACAATCGATGTCTGACTTACATGCTGTAGCTGTAATATATAAAATAAGAATAAAAAATATTATTGAAAAAAGATTAAGAGTTTTATAAAATATAAAAATATGAGAATGGACTTACCACCAACATTGAATAGGCCAAGAAATAGGAACACAAAAAGGAACATTGTATAGAAAACCTTGAGCGTTTTAGCCATTTTTTACTCTACCTTTGTATGCAACAAATATAAAATTGTTTGATCACTTTATACTGTGAAAAACCGCATGCTATGCTTATTTCAGTTGAATGGTTTTTAGTACAACGAAGGATCAAATTTGTCACTTTATCTCATGTAATCGATTACTTGACCTTAGACTATATCTTTAATTTTTTTTATTTCTTATCTATTCTTTCATATTAGAATCAGGTTCAAAACCAACATTATGCTTCACTTAAATAGCAATTAGAATATATATTCAACTAAAAAAATATTTCTACATTAAATTTTTTATTAAATGTCTCTTAAGCCAAATACGATCTACAATTGATTTAAAATTGATTCTAACGTAGATTATTTGAACTCAATATAATAAAATCTTTTTCGACCACTATTAAGGACACATATCCATTTTATTGCTAATGAATCGACTACATAGGGACGTTTGAAAATATATTTAAATTAAACAAATTAATTTGAACTACAACCTTAACATATCGGGCCTTTTTACATATGAGCCAAACATTAGTGAGAGAAAGAAAAAATCTACTTTAATATAGAAATAAGGGAATGCAAATAATGGAAATGTATATTCAAAGATCGTCACAGGTTTGAGGTAATTGCATATGGTGCATTTGATTTGCTACAAAACAATAGAACTAGACACCCAAATTTTTATTGTTACCTAATTTGTTTAGAAATTGGTCATGAGACTGGTTAGAATAGAGCGCAATAAATTGAATAAAAGAAAAAATTATGGTCCCTAAAAAATCGACGGTACAATTTTTTGTCCAAGATACAAGAAATCAAGAATACGAAAATATATTTTTAAATTTTCTTCTAAAATATTATTATCATTTTCTATTATCTCATGTCGCTCTTTGTCGCTCTTTTCTCTCTCTCTTTGTCTCTCTATTTCTTTCTGTAGTCTAATATCTCTCTTTTTATTGTTTCATCTCTCTCTCTCTCTCTCTTATCTCTCCTCATCTTATCTCGTTTTGCACTCATGTGTCTCTCTCCCTCATATCTCTCTCTCATGTATATCTTCCTCTATTTCATATTATTGCATCTTAGTTCTTCCTACAAACACGTCTCTCTCTTATCTTTATATATCTATCTGATGTCTCCTTTTTTAAACCTTCAATCTTCCCCTCCTTTTAGATTAAGTAATTGCAATAAACAACCTTTAGCTAAATTACCGACGAACTTTCATATTTGTCAATAATTGTTTTAAAAACTCTTCCTAAAATTAGAATAATTATTAAATGTCTCTTAAGAAAATCATGCAGCGTCTTGTTTTCATTAACTCATTTTAATTCATCATAGTAAGAAAGGCAGATAAAACTTTATGGTAATTAAAAGTTACTTAGTGCTACCAACCTTTCATTTCTTATCCGTTCGTATGTGTAGGGATTACAAAAGAGCAATTATAATATTCAACAATGGCTAAATCATTGTAGAAATAATGTACCAATGAAAGCAACATGTATTTATGCATAAATTAAAAAGCATCATAGGCTACAAGTCAATGCACAATCTATCTATTATAATATAATAAAATAAAATCTCAATTTTTATTTAATGACACATCACACACTTTTTTGTCACATTACTTATATTCTTGTGTGAGTTTTTCATATGCTTCTACAATTTATCTTCCAGATTTTATTTCTCAATTTAAATTTTTCATCATCATATACATATGTTGAGAAGCCACACACAAAAGTTCTTCATGAAAACTATTTTACTATTAAAGCTTCTCATAAAAATAATTTTACTATCTTCTCACTTCAATCAACTTTTAATACTTCTTCACTTAATTTGTTGGTTTATTTTTTATTGGTAATTGAAGTTTTGTGTATCTCTGTGCTGCAATATTGAAAGCAACTCGACTATACAATTGATCATGCATGTGTATTTATATCTGCCTTGTGGAATTTCAGCTAATTAATTGACTAATTCTTGCCTTTTTATGTGAAAATTATTTTGAAAATGATGAATTTAAATTAATAATGTTCTAACTTTGTTTACTATCCTTTGCTTTAATTTTATTTGTAGGTTCAAGATATGAATGCATAGTAGTTTAATAGAGCTGAAGACCCACTGAGAATGTTGGATTTTGTTTTTTGTGTTTTGCATTTTTTATTAGATTATATATCATTGCTTTTTAAAATAGTTAGTTAGTTAATTTTGGCAGTTAATTACTTTTCTAAGTTAGTTAGAGATTGTGCAAGTTGGTTTGAGTTAGTTTAAATCCTGCATGTTATATAAAGCGGAATTTAGTTCATTGTAAAATTTAATTATGAATTCAATCAATTGATGAAATTCAATATGGTATCAGAGCCAAGTCAATTTATCATGCCCAACTTTGGCACTCTAGATTTGGTCACATTTCTGATAAGATCCTTAGATCTTTAAGCAATAAAATACCTTTTATAATGGCAAAATAATTTACTTCTTCTATGTGTCAAATATGACCTCTTGTTAAATTTAGACGATTGTATTTTCCTTCTTATAATCACGTCTTTGATGTTCCTTTTGCTTTGTTGCATTGTGATATTTGGGGTCTTAATGACCACCCTACTTATGATGGAAAAAAAATACTTTCTCACAATGGTCAAGACTTAGTTTGGTGTCACTATTAAATGCCTTCGATCTGACAATGCCAAGGTATTATCCCTCACCCAATTTCTACAAAACCAAGGCACCTTGCATCTGTTTTCCTGTGTTGAAAGGCCAAAATAGAATTATGTCGTAGAACTCAAACACCAACATTTGTTGAATGTTGCTCGTGCATTGATTTTTCAGTCCAAGGAACCAATTACTTTTTGGGGAGAATGTGTTGCTACTTCAGCCTTCTTGATCAACATATTGCCCTCTCCAATTCTCAAGGACATATCTCCTTATCAGGTTTTATATGGTAAGGGTCCGAATTACAACTATTTATGGTCTTTTGCCTGTTTGGCCTATGCAGCCACATTGCCATCCAGTCGCAACAAGTTCACTGCAAGAGTTGTTCCCACTATCTTTGTTGGTTACCCTCATGGCTATAAAGCTTATAGATTATTCAACATTCAAACTCTGAAGTTTTTCATCTCAAGGGATGTCAGTTTTCATGAGACCACTTTCCCATTTCATGACTTACCTAATACATCTATCTCACAAGATCCATTTCATGATTTCATGATTGCCACTCCCATTCCTGAACACAACACACCAGATTATGATCCCCTGTCTGAGCCAGATATTCAACACCCATTAGACGATCTAAAGGTTGAAGGAGATGAAGGAGATGAATTTAGAAATGTTGTTTAATTGAATAAAGAGGGAAGAGAAATTTGAGTATTTTGGATTTTAAAAAAATTTGAGGGGTGTGGGAAGCAAAACTGTTTATAATTTCTAAGGATAGAATCGTGCTTCTAGGAGTCATTTTTTTTTCTCCTATTCTTTTAATGGCGAAAAAAGGGGGTAAAAAAACATCAAAATAGAGTAAGGTATTATTCTAACTATATTGCAATCAATCCATTACTATACTCAATAATTCTAACTGTATCCAATCAAACTATTACTATATTGCATTCCAAATATTGAGAGAATTTAGATCTTTATGTTGAAGATGCTAAATAATGTAGAATGAAATTTTAGGCATAATTAAATAAAATGTATTAGTCTTTAGTTGTGGACCTATTATATTTTAATTTAAAAAATAACCATGTTTTATTTTCTAAATCACACATTGTTCAAGTGAAAATAAGGAAGACAGTAACAAACAAAAAAAAAAACAATTTGTATCCAATATTTCAATGATTAATAAAGTTATATGTGTCATGCTTACCATGCAATCATAATTCAATTTTTAGGATTTAATAATTCTCAACTCTTGGTTTTAGATTAATTAAAAGAAAAATCCAATAAAGATGATCTAAAGATATAGTAATGAGAGATATAGTTTGTTTGAAGAGTGTTTGACTTAAGCTAGTAAATATTGATTGTATGTCAAACTCTTGTGTTTATTATCTGATTTATCTTCCTTTAAGAGATGAAAAAAAAGCTTGAAAACTCAAATAAAGTTAATATAACTGTTAGACACATTACCCAAGTGTGAGATATAATTTAAACATATTAAATATATGTTTATATTGTTGTCCAAAACGTTCTTGTCCAAACCCAGAACGTTCTTGCTTTTGAATATGAAGGAAAACGTGAACAAATGTGAGAATGAAATGTTAAATGTTAGTTGGCACTGTGTTTGGTCAGAAGCATGCATAACATTATGCAGTAACAATGCTAGTACAATGTACTTTTGTCATTTGTTAACAATTCATGAATCTAGAGATCATTCTTAATGTTTGTTTTTGCAAGTGGTCCATCAAATATTGAGTTTTTATTGCTCATTGAATGTTGGAAAGTCCATATGTTAAATATCAACGTATTTATTGCATGTTGTCATTTCAAAAAGATGATTTTTGTCAATTGTTCTTTAATAGAACAACCAAAACATTTGGACGAATGTTCTTCCTTCATTCTTTTAACAAATGACTTAATAAATGACTCAATCTTGAAATGATTTGTTCTTCAAAGTTGATTCTTGTCATTTTTTGAACTGATAGGAATATTTATGATTGCAATGAATTTATTCATCATGAGAATTCTATATGAGATGAGAAATCTTTTATTGAAGCAATATTGTCACAGCATAAAATTTTCGAGTGTTTCTCAAATTCAATGGAGTTGCAACCAAAATTTATTTTAAAATACGGAAAATATTAAGAAACCCATAAAAATAGAAAGAAAAAAAAATTGGTCTTTAAACTCAAATTTTGAGTTCGGGAGTCGATTTTGCGTAGGGAAGATATTAGCACCCTACGACATCCGTTAAAAATACGGTTACCTATAATTAATTTGTGCGAAATTAATATGAATTTAAATATATTTACTTTTACTTGTTGTTAAATATGAATATCAATTGTTTGTCTTTGAACGTGATTTTGAAGTAAAAGTATGCTTAAAAGAAATATTTTTATTAATGTGTTTGACAAAAGTGTGATCTTGCTCCAACGTATCTCCCGGTGCGATGGAGAAATCAAAGTTACGTAGTTCTTTGGTAGAAAAGGCGGATGTGTTGATTGTTTTTTAAGGATAATGTGTTTTGTTATTGATAAAAAGTTATTTTGACAACAAAAAAAGAGACTATTTGATTTAATTAATTATTTTAAAGAATGAGTTTCTAGACTATCAAGTTGTACAACTTGTGTATCAGAAATTAAAAGATTAAACAGATGTCACATCTAAATTAATCAAGTTTTAAATGTTTATTTTGGGTTAATTTAAAAACGAGTGTTAGAACTATCAAATTATCAAAACTTGCGTTCTAAAAGATTAAAAATATGTCACATCTAATTAACCCTTCAATATTCGACTATAATTTTATCTTTGTTTTTTTTTTAAAAAAAAAAAATTAAATTGATGTTAAATATGAAATAAATTTAAATAATTCTACGAAATAAGATCAGTAATAAACACACAAAAATAAAAATAAAATAAATGGTAAAAAAAAATGGACTTGTATTGTGATCTATTAAATAAATAAAAACACATTTTAATTATAATAAAAAAAATACTATATACAAATGTGAGCTCTTTCAAAAACACTTTTTAATTGAACAAGTGATGGAAATAAAACTCATTTTAATATTAAATAGCACCACTCAAAGATATAAAAAAATCTATTAATATCATTCATAAATAAAATAAATGATGTTTATTGCTATTTAATTATATCCATCATTATTTATACTAAATGGAATTATAGTTATTAATATGACATAATTACTAGTTAACATAGCAAGCCCGCATCACATATAAACAACATGGCACAAGCCAACACATCCAAATAGGCTGGTAGAAGCAACGTCCAAACAAGTTGGCTGGCATAAGCAAACAATCTTTCAAAGAAACCGAAGGTAAAAAGCAGAGCATGGCACAAAGTAAAACGCTTAAATCAAATATGGTAAAAAAACAAAACAAATTTTAAGCTTTGCAACACAATACAAATGATCTCAACCAAAACACCTTCCATATATATGGACAAACAAAATTTCATCTTTCAAATAAATCAACTTAGTTTCAAATTTTAGTTTCCAATCTAATAATATAAAGTTCAAAAAGCATATCAAACCCGAAGAGAATGAGAAAATAAATGTCTATTCAAATATCGGTGAAGACAGAGACAATAGTGCAGTGGTGTGCTGTGGAAGTTGAAATGGTGGTGATAGCTCAGTTTCTATCTTTTTTTCTTCAATACTCAAAACTGCCCCAAAATCTCTCTGCTTTTTTTGATTTTTTTCCCTTACTTTATAGGCTAAAATGATGAACTTTTGTATTCATTAAATAAAACCAACTTTCTAAATTTTGTATTGTTTTGTAGTAAATATTGAACAACATCATATTTTTTATTTTGAATGCATAAATGATACAATTAACAACGCTAACAATTAAATCATGGAAGGAATTGGCGGGGTAATAGGAATGCGCAAATAAAATGAAAGATTACACATAATAAAAGAGTGAAATATCAGAAAAATAAAAAATAAAATGAAGACATGTTGGCTGGAAAAGAAAGATGTTGTGTTTACAAGAAAAGAAAACCAAAGCGGGAATATGTTGGTGCAAAAGTAAAAATAAAAAAATGTTTGAAAAATGAAGATGTGTGTTGGCAGAACATGCTCAAAAATTGAAAGAAAAAAAATGAAAATGTGTGAATAAAATGAAAAACAGGAAAATAAAATGAAAATTCAGTGTTGTTGTAATTCACAATTTTTTTTTTCTATTTCTTTTTTTGTTTTATTTTATATTTGGTATTTAATTAAATTTGAAACAGATTTGTAAATTGATAATTTTTTTTATATTTTTTATAATAATTGTAAAATATATATATATATATATATATATTTGGTTGGACAAAATTAAGTTACTAACGATGTCCCTATTTAATTATATTTACTATAAAATATGAATATTATCGTTGTAAAAAATAATTAAATATAAAGACACATATTTTGTCTATATAAATTGTAAAGGTAGAAGATGAGATGTGGCAAACAAGTGTGATAAACATGTTTGACAAAGATGAAGAATGATAGTCTCCAGATTGCTACTGATGTGTAGATTAACATAATAAAAATGATCGTCTTCGGATTGATTACTGATGCGTAGATCGACAAAAAATATAAATGATCATCTTCAGATTGAGCATTGATGTGTAGATCGACAAGAATAAAAAAAATAAAAAAAAAATGATCTTCTTCGAATTGGTTACCAATGCGTAGATCGATAGGAATGTAAATGATCGTCTTTAGATAGATTACTGATACGTAGATTGACGAGAAAGTAAATGATCGTCTTCAGATTGATTACCGATGCGTTGATTGACGAGAAAGTAAATGGTCGTCTTTAGATTAGTATTGATACGTAGGTTGGCGAGAAAGTAAATGATCATCTTCGGATTGGTTACCGATACGTATATTGACAATAATTGAAATGGTCGTCTTCGGATTGGTTACCAATGGGTTGATCGAAAGTAATGAAGGTGCATACCACAAAGATGTAGGTCTAGTTTAAGAAGGTAAACAAAGAGAGAGACATATTTTTTAAGATATGAATGAGTTATGCACTATGCAAAGTTGTTTAGTATAAAAATAAGATATGAATGATTCATGCATGTTATGCGCTATGCAAAGTTTTTTTCTTCAATACTCAAAACTGCCCCATAATCTCTCCGCTTTTTTTGTTTTATTTTATATTTGGTATTTACTTAAATTTGAAACAGATTTGTAAAATGATAATTTTTTTTTATATTTTTTATAATAATTGTGAAATAAATATGTATGTATATATATATATATATATATATATATTTGGTTGGAAAAAATTAAGTTACTAACGATGTCCCTATTTAATTATATTTACTAGAAAATATAAATATTATCGTTGTAAAAAATAATTAAATATAAGGACACATATTTTGTCTAAATAAATTGTAAAGGTAGAAGATGAGATGTGGCAAACAAATGTGATAAACATGTTTGACAAAGATGAAGAATGATAGTCTCCAGATTGCTACTGATGTGTAGATTAACATAATAAAAACGATCGTCTTCGGATTGATTACTGATGCGTAGATCGACAAAAAATATAAATGATCATCTTTATATTGAGCATTGATGTGTAGATTGACAAGAATAAAATAAAAAAAAATGATCTTCTTCGAATTGGTTACCAATGCGTAAATCGATAGGAATGTAAATGATCGTCTTTAGATTGATTACTGATATGTAGATTGACGAGAAAGTAAATGATCGTCTTCAGATTGATTACCGATGCGTAGATTGACGAGAAAGTAAATGACCGTCTTTAGATTAGTATTGATACGTAGGTTGACGAGAAAGTAAATGATCATCTTCGGATTGGTTACCGATGCGTATATTGACAATAATTGAAATTATCGTCTTCAGATTGGTTATCAATGCGTTGATTGAAAGTAATGAAGGTGCATACCGCAAAGATGTAGGTCTAGTTTAAGAAGGTAAACAAAGAGAGAGACATATTTTGTAAGATATGAATGAGTTATGCACTATGCAAAGTTGTTTAGTATAAAAATAAGATATGAATGATTCATGCATGTTATGCGCTATGCAACATTGTTGAGTATAAATTTAATATAAAAATAAGGTACGTGGTTAAATGGTTCATGTGAGCATAAGTAAGTTATGAATGTATGACGCATGATTTATGTCTATAGATAAGTTCTTGCTCATTTCTTTAATTTTCCGATCCCTATAATCTTCTACGTCCACAAGATTCAATGGATAAATGGAGATAACAACCGTTTTTGCATGATGACTCTAGTATATCTCGTGTGACTCCTCTTTTAGAGAAGAAACATAGGGCATTGTCTAAAATGATTACCTTTATCCTTTTTTTTGGACACCCTTATATAAGTTAAGAATCCATCGAGTTTTCATATATAAATTTTCAAATGTTAAAATAATTAATTTTATTTTATTTACACATTTCAAATTCCAAAATTTATATTCATAAAATATCATTTTTTTAAATGCTAGAACAAACAGTCATGAGACTGAAATAGCTTAAAAACAAGGTAATGTATAGCATCGAATGACAAGATTTGACAATGTAAATTCATTACATTCAATTGGTCAAATCTTGACTGAACCCACTCTACTTCTTCTAGCTTTATTTTCATCAGGACTCTGATCGAGGGGATTTCAACTTCAATGGGAAGCACCGCTTCCATTCCATAAACCAATGAGAAAAAGGATTGTCCCCATTGAGGTGCGAACAAAAGTTCTATAACCATGTAATGCAAAATTTAGCATTTCACGTCAATCCTTATATGTCTCTACCTTATTTTGTATGATGGTCTTGATATTCTTATTTGTTGCTTCTACAACTCCATTCATTTTCGAACGATATGAAGATGAATTATGGTGCTGATTTTTGAAACTATCACACAATTATTTTATCATTTTATTATTCAAATTAGTCGTGTTATCAATGATAATCTTATTTGGCAAGCTATATCGACAAATCAATTCTCTTTTGATGAATCTAACCACCATGTTCCTTGTGACATTGATGTAAGAGACGGCTGCAACCCATTTTGTGAAATAATCAATAGCTACTAAGATTTTCCTTGCCAATAGTAGCAAACCCTTAAGATTTTCCTTGCCATTTCGTGTCCATTTGCATGAGTTTCAAAAGAACCTTCATGAACCTCTTGAATGATTTTCTCCGCTTCCGATTTATCAACATATCTGAGGAGAATCATATCATGATTTCTCTTATAAAAGCACATAACCATTTAAGAAGAAGTTCGTTGACAAACTCCTTTAAACCCTTTTGTCGTTATCTAAAATACCCAATGGATATTTCTTATTCTTAACATATGATTTGATATCATAAAACCATCACTTGCCATCAGACTCTTCTTCTATTGATAAGCAATATGAAGATTTATCTCTTTGTTGAATTTTTATGACTGGCACCGGTGCTTAATTCTGAACATTGACGAAAATGTGACCAAGGCGTCAACTAATTGGTTTTCTTCTCGAGGGATATGGTGAAAAGAAATTTTCACAAAGTGTTCTGTTAATTCTTTAATATGGGTGTGATATTAAATCAATTTGGAATCTCTCGTTTCCCACTCTCCTTTTGTCTTATGGATGATCAACAATGAGTCTCCATATACCTCAAGAAATTTTACCTTTGATTTAATAGTTGCTTTAATGCCCATAACACATGTCTCATATTCCGCAATATTGTTTGTGTAATCAAAACACAACCTAGCCATAAATGGAGTGAACTGGTTCTCTTGGGAAATCAAAATGGCCCCAACTCCATGCCCTAATGCGTTAGAAGCACAATCCAACACCAACGTCCATTTTTCTTTATCAGATGATTCAGTCTCTTCAAATAAAGTAATTATGCCTTCATCGGGGAATTCACATTGCATTGATTTTGAATCTTCTACTGGTTGTTGGACCAAGTACTCTGATAATGCGCTTCATTTGATGGTTTTTTGTGTAACATATAACAAATTGTATTCTGATAACAACATCTACCAACGGGAAATCCTTCCAATAAAAGCAGGTTTCTCAAAGATGTACTTAATTTGGTCCATTTTAGACACCGACCAAGTTGTGTGACATAACATGTATTGCTTCAACCGACGAGCAGTCCATGTTAATGCGCAACATGTTCGTTCAAGTAGTGAATATCTTATTTCACTACTGGTGAACTTTTTGCTCAAATAATAAATAACATGTTCTTTTCTTCCAAATTTGTCATGTTTCCCCAATACACAACCCATTGACTCGTCAAGAACTATTAAGTACATAATAAGCGGTTTCCCAGGGATAAGAGGCATTAAGATTGGAGGTTTTGACAAGTACTGTTTTATCTTTTCGAAAGCTTTTTACAATTCTCATTCCATTCAACCTTTTGGTATTTGCGCAACAAATTGAAAATCGGCTCGCATGTAGCACTGAGATGCAATATGAACTTCGCAATGTAATTTAATCTACCCAAAAAGCCACAAACTTTTTTTCCCGTACGTGGAGCCAACATTTCTTGTATGGCTCTTACTTTATCATTGTTCACTTCTATCCCTTTTTGACTAATGATAAACCTAAGTAAGTTGCTTGATTTTGCACCAAAGGTGCACATAGCAGGGTTTAAATGGAGTCTGAACTTCCTTAGTCACACAAACAACTTTTGAAGGTTAACATGGTCTTCTTCGGTTCGAGACTTTGCAATCATATTGTCCAAATAAACCTCTATCTCTTTATGCAGTATCTCATGAAAAAAAGTTATCATTGCTCTTTGATAGGTTTCCCCAACATTATTCAATCTGAATGGCATCACTTTATAAAAGAAAATTCCTCATTGTGTGATTATTGTAGTTTTTTTTTTCATATCCTCTAGAGCCATCTTGATTTAATTGTATCTTGAGAAACCACCCATGAAGATGAAAAAAAATGTTGATTCGTGCTATCCATTAGGACATCAATATGAGGTAGAGGAAAATCGTCTTTAGGACTAGCTTTATTTAAATCCCAATAATCAACACACATTTGAACCTTTCTATCCTTCTTTGGAAGTGGGACAATATTAGCCACCCATTGAGGATATTTTGTCCTTGCTAAGAAACCAACATCAAATTGCTTCTTCACATCTTCTCTAATTTTAAGTGACATATCATGTCTCATCCTCCTCAACTTTTGCTTAATTGGAACACATTCAGGCTTTAGCGGCAGCTTGTGTTCAACTATGTTAGTATATAGTCCAGGCATATCCTGAAATGACCATGCAAAGACGTGTACGTAGTCAAATAAATGTTTAATCAACTTTTCTCGTTCACTTTCTTTCATAGACATACCAATTTTAATTTCTTTCTTATCATTTTCATTCCCCAGATTGATCACCTCAACAAGTTCATGATATGGTTGGATTATATTAGCTTCTTATTCTATTAGCCTTTCTAGTTCTAAGCGAGATTCATAATTGTCTTCACAATCCACATTAGCGTGATTAATTTTATATCAAATTTAGGATATCACATTTATCAAAATTTAAACTTTTTCTCATATAAAATAGTAGGGTTTTCATAAAAGAGTTGTTTCTAATTAAAAGTAAAATACAACTTATTACTCCCATTCCCAATATCACCTATCAGAGTGGGCTTCTCCCAAACTTGAACTTCAAGATTCATTAACCTATAATAATTGCGATTTTGCAAACGCAGAGCCAAGCCAATCAAACACAAACAACCAAGGATGTGAGTTTTGAGATCATGTTAATAGTATATTATAAGCAGGAAGGACACACAAACAATGATAATAGACCGTAACATAAACTTATCACAAATTTATAACATCACAATTATTTATCATACATCATCATCATCACATAAAATTATCACAATGCATTCTTTTTTAATCATCACAATACATAAACTCATCTAATCAATCATATACATAAAATTCATTCGACATTCAATATCACATTAATATCAAATATCACACATTTAACGAAATTTAATCAAATATCACAATAATATCAAATTCCACATATTTAACGACATTAAATTAATCAACACCTTATAAATTTTTCTATTCCATATTTTAATTTTACAATTCCAATATTGTCACATTAATCAATTTATCACTCAAAGGGTTTCTGCCGTACGTAGCAAGTCCCAGATGAATCGTTTGGAAATACGGTTTTTCCGTTCATCTCACAATATATTATACCGATGAAGTCAAATGCTCTCTCACCCATACCTTATTTCGACGCTTTCACACACAAATACGATTCCATGAGTAAATAGTCTTTGTTGTTTGACTCTTTGTCCTTCGATCGATCTAACACGATAATTTATGGGTAAACTTCAGAATAAATTAGGAGAAGATACTCTAAAAACTAAATTCGATATTTGATCATGGAAAATTACCATAAATCACAAAACCAATATGTGGATAATTTTGTCACTTTTAACACGGTCATTTTGGGGTTGGTTTCACTCAAATCAGACTTACGGTGAAGGAGATCAGTGCAAAATAACGCATTTTACAAATGGAGAAGTTGGGTATTTTAAAGAGAAAATGAGGTTGTTAAAAATATAGAAAATTGTGTATAATTGACTAGATAAATGAGTAAAATAAAATATTAAAATTTGAATGAAAACTGAGAAACTTTTCTGGAACAGTTGTTGACCACCAGTGCTAAACGCCAGTCTAATTTGTTCTGTTTCCTAATTTCCTCATCCTTCCAAGCCGTTGCTGTAGCTGCATTCCGATTAGTCACATAAAATACACTTCCAAAGACCATTTAATTTTCAAAATTATACCTATATTTTTTATAATAGTCACATAAAATTACTAAGATAGTTGGATAATAGTCAAAATTATAAAAATAAATCAATGTAACATCAATATTTTATATTATTTACTAAATCATAATAAATATATATCACAATTTCATAACTAGTATATTAAAATAAAGGAATCAAATATGATAATACTACTATCTCAAAATAATTATTTGTAAAATAAAAAATTAAAAAAATATATATTTATAATTAATTAAATATAATTAAATGCACATTTAATATTAATCAAATGCACAAGAAAATGTCACATTAATTACAAACTCACATATAAACGTAAAATTGTCTAAATCTTATTCTCTAAAAAATTTACACTAAAAAACTATTGTTTTAAGGAAAATATATAAAATAATTAAATATAATATTTATTATTTATGTCCCTCATTTATTCAAATATATACAAGATTAACACATCATAGAAAATACACATATAAAGAAAATTAATTATAAAAATAATCAATATATATTCTAAACCGATTTTAGCACCAAATTAGTTATCTAAAATTTTATTTAATTAATAAAATAGTTTATTATCAAATTTTGGGTGTTACATATAAAACTAGCACATCTTAGAAAGCATCGATATAACGAAAATTAGTCACAAAATTTATCAACATATTCTAAAATAATTTTAATCATCAAGTTAATTATTTAAAATCTTATTCAATTAATAAAATAGTTTACTATAAAATTTAGGGTGTTACAAATGTAGATCCAAGAAAGTTCAAAGAGATGATGATGAAGCTGAGGACACAAGTTAAGATGATGTGTTATTAGTGGCTACAAGAAAATCAGATGTTGATTGCCCGTAATTGTGGTATCTTGACATAGGTTGCTCTAATCTTAAAGTGCTTAGGACAGATGGAGGTGATGATTATCAATTCCACGAGTTCCATGAATTCTGTGACATCGAGGGAATAATTCATGAAGTGACTACACCATATACACCACAATATAATGGAGCTACAAAAACGAGAAAGATAACCATTCTTAATATGGCAAGAAATATGTTGCATAGAGAAAAGTGCCTCACAAATGTTGGGGAAAAGAATTTTGAACATCAATATACATTTTAAATAGATGTCCAACCAAGAGACTAGGTAGTATGAAACATGAAGAAGCTTGGATTGGAAGAAAGCTAGATGTAAATCATATGAGAGCGTTTGGCTCATTGTGCTTCAGGCATGTGCTAGCTTAAAATAGAAGGAAGCTTGATGAAAGGGCTGAAATAATGGTGTTGTTGGGTTATGATGCAACTTGAGCTTACAAATTGTATGATCCAAACAAGAACAAGGTGGTTATAAGAAAAGGCATATTGGTGGATGAATCAAGAGGATCAGACTAGAAAATGAGTGAAGCCAGCTCGAGTAGTGCAACCAGCATAGACATAGCAGCCAACTCTATTAGTCCCACCAGTTCCTGAGTCTGTGAGAAGGATCGAAAAAGCTAGACAACCTTTAGTCAGATTGCAACCATATGAATTAACATCTGACTCAGTCACCAAGGCAAATCGAGAATTACTTCGTTTTTCTATGTTGGCTGAATCAGAATGAGTAATTGATCAAAAAGCATTAAGTGATCCTAGATGGAGATTAGCAATGGAGGATGAGCTCAAAGCAATAGAGAGGTTGTTAGTTACATGGCCAGACTTGTAGCCCATGGATTCTTAGCAGAAACATGGATTGGACTATGATGTGGTGTTTTCCCTAGTAGCTAGAATTGAAATAGTGAGGATGGTAGTCTCAATGACCAGTTACAAAGGTTGGTCTATGCATCAGCTAGATGTCAAATCAACATTCCTCAATGGCACACTAAAGAAGAAGTGTATGTAAAGCACCCACCAGGATATGTGAAAATAGGCAAAGAAGATAGTGTGTACAAGCTAAAGAAAGCTCTATATAGCCTGAAGCAAGCCTCTAGGGCCTGAAACAAGAGGATTGATAGATTCATCATAGAGTAGCTGTTTGGAATGTGTGTGAATGATCATGTAGTGTATGTGAAAAAGGCAAAAACATCACCTGTATTATTGATATGCCTTTATTTGGACGACTTGCTAGTGACTGGAAGTGATGAAGCACAAATTCAGAAGTTCAAGATTAGAATGGAGCATTAGTTTGAGATGTTTGATCTAGGCATGCTATCATATTTCCTTGGCATTAAGTATGAAACCAGAAAAAATGGAATTTTTTATGCATCAAATTGGACTTACGGTGAAGGAGAACAGTGCAAAATAACGAATTCTACAAACAGAGAAGTCGGGTATTTTAAAGAGAAATTGAGGTTGTTAAAAATCTAGAAAATTGTGTTTAATTGACTAGAAAAATGCGTAAAACAACATATTAACCTTTGGACGAAAACTGAGAAACTTTTCTGGAACAGTTATCGACCATCGGTGCCAATCGATAGTCTAATTTGTTGTGTTTCCTAATTTCCACATCTTTCCAAGCTGCTGCTGTAGCATAATTCCGATTAGTCACATAAAATACACTTCCAATGACCATTTAATTTTCAAAATTACACCTATATTTTTTAAAATAGTCACGTAAAAATGGAATTTTTTATGCATCAAAAGAAGTATGCAAATGATGTATTGAAAATAATCAAAATGCTAGATTGCAATGGAACTAGAACCTCAGCAGGGTTGGTACTATCAAATGAGAGCAATAAGGATATGATTGACCCTACAATCTTCAAGAAAATTGTAGGATCCTTGAGGTAATTGTGTATCACAAGGCCATATATTGTATATAGTATTGGGCTAATTAGTAGATACATAGAGAAGCATAGGACATCACACTACATGGCTACAAAAAGGATTTTGAGATACATCAATGAAACCATTGAGCTTGGCCTGCTGTATCCCACAAATTCGAATGGAGATGAAGTTGAACTTATTGGTTTTACTGATGCAGATTGGTGTAGGGATAAGGATGAAAGAAAAAGTACCATGGGCTCTATGTTCATGATCAATAACTCACCAATCTCATGGTATTTGAAGAAGCAAAATATTGTAGCCTTGTCTAGATGTGAAGCTGAATATGTGGATGCATCAATGGCAATTTGCCAAGCTATATGTTTGGATGAATTAATCATAGAATTGGGACTAAAGAATTAATGAAGCAGTAAAATTGAAGATAAACATCAAATCAACAATTGATCTAGCAAGACATCCAACTGTTTATGGAAGGAGCAAGCACATATAAACAAGGTTTCATTTTCTAAGGGATCAAGTGATGAAAGACAAGATACAGCTAGAGCATTGCAGTATCAATGATCAAAAGGTGAAGAACAATCTTGGATTAACATTAATTGAATCACTTTGAATTAGGGAGCATGTTAAATGTAATTAAAGTGATTTGTAGTTAGTTAGGGATGTTAGAATACATTTAGAAATAGTTAAGAAGGTTAGATTATGTTTTGACAGTTACTACTCAATTCCATTTTCGGAACATTCTCAATTTCAATTCTTCTCAATTATACAACTTGTTCTAACAAACCGGTGTGACGGAGAAATGAAATGTATTTGGTGTTGGTGATGGAGGATTGAGGAAGGGTTGTATTGTTTTTTCAAGTTTTTATTTATTTATTTATTTTTGGTTTTGTAACGAGGGGCTTGGAAATGGATTTATGCAATATAATATGAGATAGGAAAGGGAGAATTCTAGCAACAACCCTAACAAATCAAGTGTGTGTTTTAACTAATAAAGGAAAATTCTAGGTTGATTCTAGTAAATTGTTGGTAAGATATTCAAGTCAAATGAAAATCAATCACATACATTCCATTCATTTGTTTTAAAATTTAAGTTTGATATAGTTAATAGAGTTTAGATGACTAATTTTAATTGGTCTTGGAAACATACCCATAATTTTTTAAAGACGTCTCACCAAGAAAAATTATTACAAATTTTAGGTGAAATAAAAATATAAGTAATTTACGCATTTTGCATTTGTCAATGTTCTAAGTAATAGGTGTATGTATTTAATTTTTATTTATTACATGTAAAATTTCTAATTAATAGGTGTATTTATTTTATTTTATTTTCAAACATATCCCTTATTAATACTTCTTATGTTGAAAAAAGAAATAAAATAAAATTTAAAATATTTATGTATAAAAGGTATTTTATAAAT
>JBBPBT010000720.1:1692156-1702883 GCA_037974875.1 Cicer bijugum | reverse complement strand
AAAATATTCATGTATAAAAGTTATTTTAAAAACATCAATATCAAAAATTGACACCTTATATTCAACACCTAATTTTCTTAATATTTGTAGAAAAATAATATTTATAAATAAGGATGTAGATAGTATTCTTACTATTTGAAGCAAAAAAAATAAAAAATTATAATTAAGAATGGAGATAGTAATTAAAATTAAAACTCGAACAAACACTAATTTTTCACGTTTCAAAAATATGATATTTTTGATAAATAAAAACTCTAATATTATAACTCATAACATTGAAAACTAAAAAATAAAGCAAGTGTAAACATTAAATCTTAAACAATACAAACAATTATTAAATAGAGTAACTCACTCAAAAGATATTATTGAAGTTCCAAGATCTCTACCCATAACACAAAAAATTCTCAAAATAAAGTGAAGTACAAGCCTCTAGTACTTCAGTTTCACAAGAAAACCTCCATTGATTGCTTGTCTTGATCATGTGTATTTATATCTGCCTAGTGGAATTTCTACTAATTAATTGACTAATTCATGCCTTTTTATGTGAAAATTATCTTGAAAATGATGAATTTAAATTAATATTGTTCTAACTTTGTTTACTATCATTTGCTTTAATTTTATTTGTAGATTCAAGATATGAATGCAGAGCAGTTTAATAGAGCTAAAGACACACTGAGAATGTTGGATTTTGTTTTTTGGGTTTTGCATTTTTTATTAGATTATATATCATTGCTTTGTAAAATAGTCAGTTAGTTAGTTTGGGCAGTTAGTTACTTATCTAAGTTAGTTAGAGATTGTGCAAGTTGGTTTGAGTTCATTGTAAAATTTAATTATCAATTCAATCAATTGATGAAATTCAATATGGTATCAGAGCCAAATCAATTTATCATGCCCAACTTTGACACTCTAGATTTGGTCACATTTCTGATAAGAACATTATATCTTTAAGCAATAAAATATCTTTTATAGTAACAAATCAATTTACTTCTTCTATGTGTCAAATATGACCTCTTGTTAAATTTAGACGATTGTATTTTCCTTCTTATAATCACATCTCTGATGTTCCTTTTGCTTTGTTGCATTCTGATATTTTGGGTCCTAATGGCCAGCCTACCTATGATGGAAAAAGATACTTTCTCATAATGGTCAAGGCTTAGTTTGGTGTCACTATTAAATGCCTTCGATCTGAAAATGCCAAGGTATTATCCCTCACCCAATTTCTATAAAACCAAGGCACCTTGCGTCAGTTTTCATGTGTTGAAAGGCCAAAATAGAATTCTGTCGTAGAACTTAAACACCAACATTTGTTGAATGTTGATTTTTCAGTCCAATTAGGGAGAATGTGTTGCTACTGTAGCCTTCTTGATCAACAGATTGCCCTATCCAATTCTCAAGGACATATCTCATTATCAGGTTTTATATGGTAAGGGTCCAAATTACAACTATTTATGGTCTTTTTCCTATTTGGCCTATGCCACCACATTGCTATCCAGTCGCAAAATGTAGTGTTGGAATTGGTGGAAGTAGATGTAGTGTTGGATGGGTGACGTGTTAAATGTACTTAAACTGATTTGTATGTTTGAATACAATTAATAGTAGGTAAGAAAGTTATAATTCTATTTTGACAGTTAGTGCTCAAACCGATACAAATTTGTAATTTGGAGAATATTTTCTAGATGCAGTTAATCAATCTCCGTTTTTGGAACATTTTGTTTTCTTCTCTCTTCTTCTCAACTTCAATTCCTCTCAACTATACAACTTGTTCTAATAATTGACGTCAAGAGCTTGGGTTCTAAACCTTGGGGAACATGAGTGCAAGTGTGAGGGGAATCAAAAATGGGAAACACAAGTGTAGGTCAAAGAAAGAAAGAAGACATGAATGAAGGATGGACAATATGAACTATTGTAGATGGAAGAAGATTAAGTTGTGGCAGATTACTTCAATCATGTGCAGGTTGTTGTTAATTATATGAGAACCAAATGTGAATGGATAATTAAGTGGTGGTTTTTGAAAATAACCTTAGAACATTAACTCAAAGGTATGATCATCTTGTGGTGGCCATTGAAGAATCAAAGGATCTTGATAAGATGGAGGTGGAGGATTTTCAAGGCTCTCTTGAAGCTCGTGAACTAAGAGTAAGAGAAATGTGTGCAACAAACTCAACATCTCAAGTGCAGGCCCAAGTTAGCAAGAAGACCAACCAAGGTGATGTGCAACACAAGAAAGGCAATGGTAAATTAAAGTGGTACAAGAAGTGTGACTCTGGTGAAGGGGCTGGTGACTCCGATGAAGGGACTGGAAATTCAAGAAGTTAGAACACAAGGGATAACAACAACAAGAATTTGAAAGACAAGAAGAAATTCAACAAAAAAGTGATCCAATACTACAATTGTCAAAAACAGGGGAATTTTGCGAATGAATGCTGTGACACCTAAACCCCAAAATAATATATATTAAGTATTACAAGAATTTTTAAATTTAATTCCCAGCGGATAAAGAAAATCTATTTTTTTTTTTTTGAAATAAAACTTTGATATCAAATTTAGGATCTCACATTTCTCAAAATTTAAACTTTTCCTTTTATAAAAGAGTAGGGTTTTCATAAAAGAGTTGTTTCTAATTAAATAAAAAAATACAACTTATGACTTCCATTTCTGGTATCACCTATCAGAGTGAGCTTTTCCCAAACATGAACTTCAAAACACATTAACCTATAATAATTGCGATTTCACAAACGCAGGGCCAAGTCAGTCAAACACAAACAACAAAGGATGTGAGTTTTGAGATCATGTTAATAGTATAATATAAATAAGAAGAACACATAAACAATCATAATAGACCGTATCATAACCACATAATGATATATTAAAATATTTAAATAGTATCATATTATATCATAAGTCACTCAAGTAAAATAATCATCTCATTATAATATGCATCCAATAATCTAATAGTAATTATTATTACATTTGAAACACATCAATCACAATAAAACAATCACAAGGAAATGCAATGCTACGTATGAGCTTAGACTCTACTTCACAATGTGGTAGAATTATTACTATGAAGTACTTGGAGTTACTTTAATATTCTCATTACAATTTTATATTAATCATACCTCATAACATAAACTTATCACAAATTTATAACATCACAATTATTAATCATACATCATCATCACCACATAAAATTATCACAATGCATTCATTTTTTATCATCACATCACATAAACTCATCTAATCAAATATATACATAAAATTCATTCGACATTCAATATCACAATATTATCAAATATCACACATTTAACAAAATTAAATCAAATATCACAAAAATATCAAATACCACACATTTAATGAAGTTAAATTAATCAACATCTTATAAATATTTTTATTCCACATTTTAATTTTTCAATTCCCATATTTTCACATTAATTAATTTATCACTCAAAGAGCTACTGACGTACGTAGTGAGCCCCGGATGAATCGTTTGGAAATTTTTTAGTTCATCTAACAATATATTATATTGATGAAGTCAAACGCTCTCTAACCTGTTACCTTATTTTGACGCTTTCACACACAAATATGATTCCACGAGCAAATAGTCTTTGTTCTTTGACTTTTTGTCCTTCAATCGATCTAACTCGACAATTTATGGGTAAAGATCTAAATAAATTATGAGAAGATACTCTAAAAACTAAATTTGATATTCTGTCACGGAAAATTACCATAAATCATAAACCCAATCACTAGATAATATAGTCATTTTTCACACGGTCGTTTTGGCGTTGGTTTCACTCAAATGGGGCTTACAATGAAGGAGAACAATGCAAAATAACGAATTCTACAAACGTAGAAGTCAAGTATTTTAGAGAGAAATTGCAATTTTTAAAATATAGAAAATTGTGTTTAATTGACTAGCTAAATAAGTAAAACAACATATAGAACTTTGGACGAAAACAGATAAACTTTTTAGGAACAGTTATCGACCACCGGTGCCAAACGATAGTCTAATTTGTTGTGTTTCCTAATTTCCTTATCCTTCCAAGCCGCTGGCGTAGCATCATTCCGATTAGTCACATAAAATACACTTCCAAAGACCATTTAATTTTAAAAATTATACCTATATTTTTTAAAATAGTCTCATAAAATTACTACCATAGTTAGATAATAATCAAAATAAATAAATATAACATCAATATTTTATATTAATTACTAAATCATAATAAATATATATAAAATCACAATGTCATAACAAGTATATTAAAATAAAAGAAATCAAACATGATAATACTATTATCTCAAAATAATTATTTGTAAAATAAAAAATTAAAATAATATATATTTAGAATTAATTATATATAATTAAGTACACATTTAATATTAATCAAACGCATAAGAAAATGTCACGTTAATTACCAACTCACGTATAAACGTAAAATCGCTTAAATCTTATTCTCTAAAATATTTACACTACAATACTATTGTTTTAAGGAGAATATATAAAATAATAAAATATAATATTTATTATTTATATCCCTCATTTATTCAAATATGTACAAGATTAACACATCATAGAAAATACACATATAAAGAAAATTAATCATAAAAATAATCAACATATATTCAAAACCAAATTTAGCACCAATTTAGTCATCTAAAATCATATTTGATTAATAAAATAGTTTATTATCAAATTTGGGGTGTTACATATCAAACTAGCACATCATAGAAAGCATCCATATAACGAAAATTAGTCACAAAATTTATCAACATATATTCTAAAATAATTTTAATCATCAAATTAATTATTTAAAATCTTGTTCAATTAATAATATAGTTTATTATAAAATTTAGGGTGTTACAAATGCAGATCCAAGAAAGTTCAAAGAGAGGATGATGAAGCTGAGGACACAAGTTTAGATGATGTGTTATTAATGGCTACAACAAAATCAGATGATGACAGCATAGAGTAGTGGTATCTTGACATAGGCATCTCTAATCTTAAAGTGCTTAGGACATATGGAGGTGGTGATTATCAATTTCATGAGTTCCATGAATTCTGTGATATAGAGGGAATGATTCATGAAGTGACTACACCATATACACCACAACATAATGGAGCTGTAAAAACGAGGAACATAACCATTCTCAATATGGCAAGATGCATGCTTAAGGGAGAAAAATGTGTCACAAATTTTGGGGAAAAGAATTTTCAACAGCAATATACATTTTGAATAGGTGTCCAACCAAGAGTTTGGGCACTATGAAACTTGAAGAAGCTTGCACTAGAAGAAAGCCAAATGTGAATCATATGAGAGTGATTGACTCATTGTGCTTCAAGCACCTGCTAGCTTAAAATAGAAGAAAGATTGATGACAGGAGTAACACACTGATTTTTAATAGCGCGAGTGTATTTTTTTTAAAACGAATTCATAAAACAAAGAAATAAAGAAAAAAAAAATACTTTTTAATAAAATATTTAAGTCGTAACATAACGACAAAATTCAACAAATATTTACAAGCAGCGGAAATAGTTTTTGAAACAAAAACCCAAAGTATTTAAGCAGCAAAATACACCGAGGCTATGAGACCTATCAGACATAGCTCATACCCTTGGGGTATTCTCGGGAAACATCTGTACAAAAGCACTGCCCCAAAAATTTTAACTCCCTTACGTCGCATCAAAAAGTGGTACAAGGACCCATCAAAATAAAATTCAAGCAGACAATATGAGGTATATGTACTGTCTTCCAAATTGAAATGAATACATCCACAAAAGAAAGACAACTAGCCCCTATACAACCATCTAATCTGATCATGTTACAAAAGCTATACAACCCTGGTGATCTCCACTCGCCCTGCAAGATCCCTTGACACAGCATCGATCAGGTATGACTAACTACCTTCCCATCTCCAGGGTACTAACTGGTAGGATGATCCTGGTTCTCATCTAAGGGCATAGCCCAAATTTCCACAATAATTGTAAAGGATCACCAACCAAAATTAACAAATATCACATAGCTTTTTAATTTCAAATGTGCAAAATAACCTTTCAACTTAGCATACTCCTTGAAAGGGTTTTCATATGCCAAACATGCATAATCAAAGTGGAAAAATGAAGTTTTTAACAAAACTACACTTTCGTATTCGAATACAACATCCTTGTATTCGAATACAGTGCTAATTCACAAGTTAGTAGCAAAATCAGGACAACTATATTCGAATACAGTGCTACTTCATAAGGCAGTAGCAAAATCAGCACAACTGTATTTGACTACAACATCCTTGTAGCCAAATACAAGTGCGAAATAAGTGAAAAATCCTTCAGCATTGTATTCGACTACCTCCTAGCGAAGCCAAATACAACTGCAAAATAGTGTAAATTTCGGTTTTGAAAAGGTTTCACAATCAATCATAACTTACACACAAATCCAAACGATCACACTTACCAATTACAACACAATCACAAACAACGACTGAGTATGTACGTACAATCATCACAATACATCAAACATGACTCGCGTGCCAAACATCCTAATGCAATGCGTATATGCCAAAATGCATGATTCCAAAATTTCAACCAAAACCCTCCTTGAAGGGGCATAAATCATAATTGTACTGCCTATCATAGGCCTTGCACTAATTACCATGGTGCCACCGTTCACATGCCCGCCCGATTTACTAAAGTGTCATCTATCACAGGCCTTACACTATTTTCTAGAGTGCAATCGCTCATAGATCAACATGTTTTAGAGTGCAATTCTCACAAATCAGCACGACGCGATAATCCCCTTAAGGATAAGTTGAACCAACAAATCACATGACATCATCTTGTGGCCCATCCGGTCACCACTATCACCATGGCCCATCCGATCACCAAGTACTATGAAATGCATGAACATACTCTGACTCTTTTACCACAACCATTAAGTAAATGCATCTATTAAAAGATTCCTCATTTTTAATACTCATTTAACACTAATGTTTTCAAATATAACACAGAGCATACTGAAGCATACTTTTTTCACCACCACACATCAAATTTAATCCACAATTTACATTAAATTCGATCAATTCCAATTCCACAAAATCCACAGCATGTCCAATCATCAATCACCCATAAATTTCCACATTTTCAAACATAAATCACGCCAAATTAATTTTCACAAACCACACCTCAAACATCTCAAATTTAATTTCCCTAAAACACAAATAAATGAATTAAATTCCTTTTCCACAAAATTACACATCAATTTCACCAAATTCCAACTCCTCAAATACACATATAGCATTCTATATGCAAGCTAAAAATTTGTAAGGAGCGCTTACCTCTGTTGTAGCTTTAACAAGCGATTACAACATCGCGATTAATTTTGGTAAAATTTCTATTCATTTCGTTGCTTCGAAAACTAGCTCACTAGCACAACAACATGGCAAGGAGCAACTTTCCCTTGTGTCACTTCTCACAAGGAAGCTTAGATCTAGAAGCAAAGTCAGGATTGGTGTTTAACGGTTTTGAAAACCACTAACACAGTTTCTTTGTTTTCGAAACATAGAAGAAGAAGGAAGAAATTTGCGAGGCAACTAGGAAATCTTTTCTTTCTCAACCACCAAGACCTTGGTTTCTCTTCTTAAGACAAAAGAAAGAAAAAGAAAGGAGAAGGAAGTAGGAGATGAACTCGTGAGGCAGAGAAAAAAAGAAAAGGAAGACGTTCGCATGGCAGAGGAAAAAGTTTATGTTTCTTTCCTTTTACTAGCCTTGCTTACACACACACACACACACACACACACACATATATATATATATATATATCTAACTTAATAAATAATATATATATATATATACTAACTCCCCAAACAATATATATAGATATATAAAATTAAACTAATCCAAATAATATCGAAATACTTTACACCACATCACTTCACTCACATCTCAAACTATTTTGATAACAATATTTACTCTCGTCGCAACTCTATTGATAGATAAAATTTTTCAGCAACCATAGATAATGTTAACAAAACTGCCTGGTATTAAATTCTTCATAACGTAAAAAAATTATTCTTCGACAAATAATTTTAAACGGGTCTCAAAATATATATATATATATATATCAAACATATTACAAACTCTAACAAAATAAGCTTTTGGTACTTAATTCGCAAAATAAATTAAAATTGGGCTAAATGCCTCAACAATTCCACACTACGAAATACTAAAATTGCATAAATTATTAATTAAAACTAAGGGTCTTACAACGGGGCTGAACAAATGGTGTTGTAGGGTTATGATGCAACTAAAGCTTAAAATTGTATGATCCAAAGAAGAACAAGGTGGTGATAAGTAGAGGCATATTGGTGGATGAATCAAGAGGATTGGACTGGAAAATGAGTGAAGCCATACCAACTGACTCCATCAGTCCAACCAGCAATGCATAAGTAGTGGAGCGTGATGAAGGCCAGCCAACATAAACAGCTAGTCAACCAGTTCTTGAATATGTGAGAAGGTTTGAAAGAGCTAGGCAACCTTCAGTCAGATTGCAACCATATGAAGTAACATTTGACTCAGTCATCAATGCAGATAAAGAATTAATTCATTTTGCTTTGTTGGCTGAATCAACATTAGTAACTGATGAAGAGGCATTAAGTGATCCTAGATGGAGATTAGCATTGGATGATGAGCTCAAAGCAATAGAGAAGAAATAGACCTTGGAATTGATGACCTTTCGAGTAAATAAGATATTAATTGTTGTGAAATGGGTATATAAACTCAATTTGACGCCTGGTGGAGAGGTTGTTAGGTACATGGCCAGACTTGTAGTACATGGATTCTTGCAGAAGCATCGACTAGACTATGATGAGGTGTTTTCCCCAGTAGCAAGAATTGAAACAGTGAGGATGGTAGTCTCAATGGCCAGTTTCAAAGGTTGGTCTATGGCTCACTAAAGAAGAAGTGTATGTCAAGCACCCACCAGGACATGTGAAAATAGGCAAAGAAGACAGTGTGTTCAAGCTAAAGAAAACTATACATGGCCTGAAGCAAGCCCCATGGGCTTGAAACAAGAAAATTTACATAATCATCATAGAGCATAATATTGAAAAATTTGTGGATGATCATGTAGTGTATTTGCAAAAGGCAACAACATCACATGTATTATTGAAATGCCTTTATTTGGACGACTTGCTAGTGATTGGAAATGGTGAAGCACAAATTCAAAAGTTCAAGATTAGAATGGAGAATGAGTTTGAGATGTTTGATCTAGGCATGCTATTATATTTCCTTGGCATTGAGTATGAAACCCGGAAAAATGGAATTTTTATGCATCAAAAGAAGTATGCAAATGATGTATTGAAAATATTCATAATGATAGATTGCAATGGAACTAGTACCCCAACAGAAGCATGGTTAGTACTGTCCAAGGAGGGCAATAAAGAGATGATTGACCCAACACTCTTCAAGGAAATTGTAGGATCCTTGAGGTAATTGTGTATCATAAGGCCATATATTGTATATAGTATTGAGCTGACTAGTAGATACATGAAGAAGCCTAGACATCAATGAAGCTATAAAGTTGATGATAAACATCAAATCAACAATTGATCTAGTAAGACATCCAAGTGTTTATGGAAGGAGCAAGCACATATAAACAAGGTTTCATTTCCTAAGAGATCAAGTGATGAAAGGCAAGATATAGCTAGAGCGTTGCAGTATCAATGATCAAAAGGTGAAGAACAATCTTGGATTAACATCAATTGAATCACTTTGAATTAAGGAGCATGTTAAATGTAATTAAAGTGATTTGTAGTTAGTTAGGGATGTTAGAATACATTTAGAAATAGTTAAGAAGGATAGATTATGTTTTGAAACTTACTGCCCAATTCCATTTTCTAAACATTCTATTTTCTTCTCTCTTCTTCTCGATTTCAATTCTTTTCAATTATACAACATGTTCTAACAAAACAATGTGACGGGGAAATGCAATGTGTTTTGTTTTGGTGATGGAGGATTGAGGAAGGGTTGTATTATTTTTTTAGGTTTTTATTTATTTATTTCTGGTTTTGTAACGACGGACATGGAAATGGATTAATGCAATATAATTTGAGATAGAAAAGAGAAGTTTATTTTCTATTGTTTCTATAATGTATGTTTATAAAAGATGTAAATTAATTAGACTATTTTTATGGGTTTTATGTTTTTATTAATTCAAATAATTAATTTAAAACTTAGGTGAATAATAATTAATAACATGTAGATCAAAATTAACATTAGTTAAATATAGTCAAAATTAGACCAAGGATTAAGAATAAAAACCAGATAAAATTGAAGGTCAAAATCTCTAAAGAAGATATGAGATAAAATCGCTCAACTTAAAATTTTGGAAAAAAAGTACATTTGAATTTAACTATTTTCCTAAATGAGTCATTTTCTTGTATTTTATCATATTTTTCCTCAACAGATTATCAACTCACCATCGCTAAATTCAACTCACGAAAACTTTGCAATTAATATTTTACATTCAGTGTTTTTCATAATAATGTACTTCTTATATTAATATTATAAATGATATTAATCAATTTCATTGAATTATCATCAATTAATCTTTTTATAAGTACAAAATTTATTAAAAATGAGTACAAGAAATATTAATCAAACTTATACATCATACCAACATATACAAATTAAATTAGTAGCAACCCTAACAAATCAAGTGTGTGTTTTAACTAAT